>JABCKT010006752.1:0-20071 GCA_018858115.1 Tephrocybe rancida | reverse complement strand
AGTTCAAAAAATCAGGATGTCATTGGAATCTCGTGAGAATTTGCTGGGAATCTGCTAATCCCCACGACATTCCCAACTTGCATAATCTAGGATTTCACGCAGTGCGTAAGTTTGACAGCGCCTCCGACTCGGGGTCTGTCTATTGTAATCTTATCAGATTAAACAGTGCCCCGAACATTCCAGTTAAGCTTGACACAGTCCTTATCTTGGAGCGAAGCTAAAACCTCAGGCCTCAAGAGATGCGTTTTGCAAGTGACGGACAGAGGTTGATTTAGAGTTTGTTGGAGGAAGAAGAGAAGCGCCCTTGAGAACAATTTGAGGGTGGCTGTGTGCTAGGCCCCATATACGACCTTTTTTGATCACGACTAGGCTTCGAAAACCCGGGAGGAGTCGGGATATCGATGTTGGCAAATATCTTCAACCAATATTGGTAAGGATATTAGCTCAACGTAATCATTTCCAAGTACTGATATTGACTGGAATTACTCCTCCCAAGTTCCATGATCTCGGGGTGCTCCCAAGTTTCCTCGTACGAAAATCACAAGGCACTGAAAAGCCAGTTTCTTTGTTGCCCCAATTCCGCTTCCTGTTCCGCATCCAGGGTGTCAAGCCTCCTTTTCACGCCTTCTGAGGCGTTGCCACAAAACTCAGCAACCCTCGTGAAAATGAGGATATGTCTATTTTCATGGATAAGTACAATTATCGTGTGATTGGAACCGACGAAGAATCCCGATTCTACCCTAGGAAAGGTAGGAGGCTATTTGTCGGAACCACTAGGAGCAGAAATCTATAAACAGGCGCGATGTCTCACCTTTTGAATTGTTGCCCAGCGGAAGCTATTATGGATATGCCTATAAAACATTCCGGTCCCCACAGTCTTGTCTCCTATACCCCCGACAATGGCTCACTTGCAAACCCTTCCACCGCAAGAATTCACGGTCAAGTCCTGCTCCGCTTGGACAGATACAGACCTTAGCTTTCTCAACGTGCACATCGTTGACATCGATGCTCCTACTTTCTTCGGTGGTAGTACCAAAACTATTCCAGCTCCCAGCGTTAGCCCTGCAATTTTGAACACCAGGGCCGCGTATCCCCAACAGTTACATGCCTTGCAAACACACACGGCGCTCACAAACGAGGAACGCCTCTTCTTCAAGTACCTCGAGGAGGCCATGGTTCCAGGCGATAACCAGGCCTCCGCCATCGTCGACTTCACCATCCACGCCCTTCAACTCATGGGTTTCACCGAGCCCAAGCCCTCCAACCAGTACCCCGAGCAGAATGGGCAGCATCGACGCGTCCTACGCAAGGACCATGACCTACCCCTTTTCATGTGCGGTCGGGTCGCCAATAGCACCGCTGATGCCAGTCTTCTCCTTCCGTGCGCTGAGACTGAAGCTGGTGACACACTCCTCCTTCTTGCTAAGGCGGCACCATTCCTCCCCTCCGACTCCAGAACGTCGCCTGAAGCACAATTGTTCGCCCAGGCCATCGGCACGTTCCAGTGCTGCGCCCGCGACCGTCGTCGTGCCCGCCGTTCCCACATCTCTACCGTCGACGAACGATCTTTCTTAGGGATCATCATGCGGGGCACCACTCCTATCCTTTACAAGCTCAACATTACGGCCAATCTGGTGGAGTGTGTGCAGAGTGGGCTGAAGCCACTAAAGATGACGAAGATGTTGAGGCTGGAGTTACCGTCGAAGCTAGTAGTGAACGCGCAGAAGGAGGGAATGATTCCACTCGAGAACCGCAAAGTTTTATTGGGATATTTGGAGGCGTTAAAAGGAATCATCTGAACCGCAGAAAATACTGGTTGATCCACGGACCCTCATTGTAACGCTAGTGTTGTAACTTGCCCGGGTATCTATATCTTCGAGAATGTACATGTACATGTTTATCTGGATCTAGTTCTACAAAGTCGGGTTGTATCGATAAAGATATCAAGTCCGGGGAATGCATCAGTCTGAGAGCGAGGAAAGGTGCTGCGCCACCTGGTTGTCGTGTTACATAGATGATTTCGACGCCGCATCATTTCTCTGTGCCTTCTTGTAAGACTCAGAAGATCCTCCACTCTCTTTGACGTGGATGGCAGGTTGGTGGACTGTTTGATTGAACGAATCGAGGACCTCTCCCATGAAGACCACGTGTGGCATGATTACCCGGTCCGCCACCAGGAGAGGCACATTGTTCGCATCTCCGTCCAAAGTGAAGCCCATCTGAACACCGTCGCCTGTTGAGGTAAAAATCGGCGCTTCTATGAAAGATGCTGCTATTTCCTGAATCTATCGAACCGAAGTTAGGTATGCCGCAGAGTGGAAGATGCCAGAGTAAACGTACCATGGAGGCGTCAACCTCAAAGACGATGCCCGTCTCCGAAGTTCTTGCGGTCGCGGTTGTTCGATCCCGGGCCTCTGCCACGAGAGGTGTGTTATCGATGGTAACCAATGTAGGCATGGATGAAATTATAGGTTTAGGAAGGTAAATTGGATATTGTGTATCGCAGCGATGGCGGGGTGAGGACAACTTGGTTCGTTGCGTTCGTGGGAAGGGCTTTATACCAATGGGGACCCTGCCTCATTGTCCTTCACGCTTGGGCCTGCAATCATCGTCTAGATATGTGCTTGGGCCCTCCATCAAACTGGGCCGCGGAACTCTTGCTCTGGCCCACACATCACAATATGAAGAATAAGGGTGTCGTGACCTAAGTTAGGGATCTTGGAATATGAGCTATCGACGTCTGTGCTCATCAAGATGGGGGGTTGATTTCTTCTAGTGAAGCGGGGTCTAACCACAAAGGCTACATCCAATTTCCAGTCGTTAGGGGTGCTCATTTGCTCGTTTCTTTAGAGCCTAGGGTTTACTTTGCCTAGGATAGGCATTCTGGGATAAATAAAGGGTTCGCCTCCAGGTGCTGCGGGGGTTGTGATTGAAGACCCCGACCACATCTGCAGTAACAATTCTATTCAGAGTGAAGATCAGATGGTGCTCTCAGATCATCGTAAGGTTTGCCGTTTAGGACGACAAAACGGCTCTGGACCATTGACAACAATATGCCTTGACACTAGCAGTAGGTCTATCTGATATTCTTAAGCTATCAGCAGATACTCGTCAGCGACCATCGTAAAGCATTGCTTGAAGAGCACACCTGGTAAGTATTAAACTCGAGCCTTCGTCGTACATCTCCTGTCTGTTCTGACATTCGGTCGATAGCGCCGCTCTGCCTGTCCACTTCATCGTTGATCGCAGTTGCAATAGACCGCAGCTGACGGGCGGCATCTCCAACGTCTCCCAGATTTCTTTCCAGCTCCTCCTCCAACTCGTCATCAGATTCAGTCGCTTCGAACTGGAAACGCCGCCTTCGATGTTTTTCGGCCACCCCATGGCGTGTATGGATAGTGTTCGTAACAACATCGGTGGCTTCCCGATGGCTGGGGCCAGCCAATAGTCCGAGGCGCTGCTGAGTGTCTCGGAGAGCTTCCCGTTCTCGACGCTGTTCGTCATATCGAGTTCGAGCGTTCATATCTCGCGTAATATGGTCCGATTCATTGTCGAAGGTGATGACGGGGCGGAAGATGGATCGATTGAGCTGTCTGAGCTCGTCCGTTCTGTCCGCAGCACGAGCTGCGTGACCGTAAGCAAGGTCAAAATCACGCTCGGCGTTGGCGAGTTTGTCTACGATGAATCTGCACGGTGAGTCAAGCATAAGAGTCGGCTAAAACTCACCTGATTGTTTCCCTACCCGAGCGAGAGTACTGCGGGCGGTTTCTTCGGCCTGTCGAGCCAGCTGCACCGCGTTTCTGGCAGACTTCAGGCTCTCCTGTTTCACGTAGCGTGTTTGTCGCTTGATTCCTTCGATATCTTCCTCCGTCTCCAGCGTCGGCATTGGTTCTGCAGCAAGTACAGGTCCGTCTAGGAAACGCCCAGATCCTGTCTTACTAATATCGTATCCAGCAAACAGTTCGTTTCGAGCATTACTGTTATCTTGCATTGACAGTCGAACAATGCCAACCTTGGCAGTGTCGCTTCGGTGGTGGAGGCCATCGGATGGTTGTGTGAGAGCTTTGCGGGTCGGGGATGCCTGGGTCATTGTACCCTTGCCAGTGCGTTTGAGGAGCGGCATAATGTTGATAAACGGGGGCCAACAAACAGTTCTTTCAAGTTATTGAGTCGGATAGCCACACCGCAGTCAATAGTGCGCAGCAAGTTAGATTGGCTTCAAAGTTGAAACTCGACTACAAGGAGCTGCGTTCTCACATAAATATAGTTACCACAAGTATCATCAAGTTTTGGCGAGAGCCAATTATCCGCGCTGCATCCAAAAAATCATGGCGTTGGCGCCCGCTGGCCCAAATAGTTGGGCACTCAATGGACGCTGGTAATACTGTAACTCATTAACGAAGCTACAGACGCTAGTTCACCAACGAATGGTAGTACTTACTTCAATCGGAGGTACTAGTTTTCCTACAATTGGTCTCCCCCAGCCAGATGTTGTCACAACGAAAAGCTGAAACTTTGACCCACATTGGAACCTTCTAGAACATTGCAAACAACACGACAACAACACGCGTAACCCCAATTGGTGCCATCATCACGTGAGCCTGCCAACGACTTCGCGACTGTCGACTGCTGTCGACGTCAGTGTCAAATTTCAAGGGGATGTCGAACGATTCGGTATAACTTCAATCGACATTCACTCACAAGGCTATACTTCCACCCTTCTTCCCCTAATTTTCCCAACAAAGCCACCTGGACATCGACAACTCCCAGAAGTCAGACAACAAGCCAGACTCGGAGCCTGCAGCTCAACTTCCCGCTGGCTGACGATCTTTCGCTCTCAATCCGCTCTATTTCCTCCGTACAACTCGTCCCTGGCCTCATGCTACCTCAGGAAATCCTCGCCAATATTGTCAACCTAATCGACCACCAACCTACCCTCCGGTCATGCAGCACTGTCTCTTCGTCGTTCAGAGATATAGCACAGAAGCCTCTGTTCAGAGAGATCTACATAGGCATACCAGGTCGAAGCGGAACCTTTGCCAAGTCGGCTCTGGGTGAAACGTTAGCTGCCAGTCCTAGGCTTTGTAGATTTGTCACATCAATCAAGATTGTCGTCGATGCATTAAGACCCGGTGACTGCGATTTTCCGACCCTGCCTTTACTGCACGAAGCCAACCTACTTGCGTTGGACAAACCTAAACCTTGGAAGTCCCTACCCCCACATTTCGAAGTTGCTTTTCGGAAACTTCTTTCGGTGCCCACTTTACGTCGCCTTACCATTTGTGGCGTCACAGACATCCCACATCATATCGCATGTCCTGCATGCCCACTCTTCCTTCACATATATGACGGAACATTCAACGGATCGCTACATGAAGGCTGCGCAAATTGCGCAAGGGACGCAGAGATACCGACACGTGTTGATCGTCTGTTTGTTGGAGGGGCCATCCAGCGTGCCGATCTCGTTGACTCATCGTCTCCGCTGTGCGTCACAGGAGTTCGCCACCTTGAGGTCCAAATCAGGAACACGGAAAGTCTACGTGTGTGCGAAAAACTTGCCGGACCGTCTTTGGAAACTCTCAAGATCTCATTCATGAATAGTACGTGCCTGTTGCTTCCGTATTGTTTCACACAGGCCGCTAACCCGGCCCCAGCTGTTAGCGGCACCATGCACCTCTCTGCGCTCCGAAACCTCCGCCGCATCTCTTTTTGGGGACACGAAGTCACCGAGGGAGCACCTATCGACCTTTTGCACAATCTGAAATCACTTCCCAAATTCAACCACCTTCAGGAGATTGCATTTTCTGTTCGGGAGAGTGGATTCCCTAGGGGCGCGCCCAGGTGGCGCAATCTTGATGATCTGTTAACGACAGAAGAGCGTTTTGAACAGTTCAACCGCGTCGAGTTTATCGTCATACCGAAAAACGGCGAGCTTCGCCATGGGATCATCGACGCCTTCTTTCACCAGACCATGCCAAACTTATATAACAAGGGCCAACTTCTTGTCGAGGGGTATAACGAGGACCGGCGCTTGGAGAGGGTGACTCCTAGGTGAAACTGCAATGGGGTTAGTATCTATCCACCTTACATGACGATATTTTGTTGGCCTGAACAAAATTGAAAAACATGATTCAGTACCAGGGGACGACATCAACATTTTCATGCGTCGATTAGTGTTGAGATTGTTTCGCACAGGTTTCCGGAATCACAGCCACTCTGTGCCTACTAAGAAACTGGTGCGGGGGTGAGGAAGTCAGACATATCTCTTTCATCGTCCCTCATCGTATCGTATCAAACTCAGCTCTGGATGGAAACTATCAAGCGCCCTGACTTTTGGCTTCATGATGGATCCATACTTCTTCCGGTTAAAAAACCTCTTCCGAGTCCACCAGACGATCCTGGCCAACCACTCCGAGATATTTTGCAATCTATTTAGCTTATCACATCCGCCTGGCGAGCATAGTGGGGATCAAATCGGAAGTTACCCAATCGTGAAGTCGTAGGATAAGACCAAAGACGCCCAGGATGTCCTCAAGACAATCTATCATACTTTGTACGTACACCTTGAGTAGGAGGCGGAGATTGCTAAGTTCAACTACACTCCCAAACGCTTCGAACAGTTATCTCCAACGGCCGACCTTGATGTACTTTTGACCTTTATTAGCGGGATATAACGGCTTAGCACGAAGTATGTGACCCACGAACTACGAAGGTGGGTGTGTATCGCTCCTGGTAGCGCGTTTCCCGACGACGTACAACGATTACCTTGCCTCAGGTCGACGCCCTTATATTTCGTCGATTTCAGGCATCTCCTCGAGTGGGTCAGCAATTCAAGATGATGACTCTTTGAATTAGTCTAGTATCACAACATTTGCGCTTATATTATCTAACGCCACGCCTTCTGGGACACCTTCCGTCGCGGTCCAACAGCAGCCAACCCAGTGACAGCATCCCCACTCTAATCCCCAACAGACTCGCGACCATTGTCAATTTAGATCCCTCAAGGACGAGCAGTTACCCAAGACAAAGCCCTCCTCGTTCATGCAGGCCATTCTACTGGCAAACGAGGCAAACATCTTGACCAGCCTTCCCTACGCATACAACCTCGCGCATACCTCGGAGCCACAGCGCCTCTCCCACTCAACTGGTTCACTTTCCGGGCATCAGAAAGCCATCCTTCCTGGCGGGCGCAGCAGAACGCAGAAATTAACTTCCTCGCACGCTTTTCTTGCGTCGTTCGTGGCTGCACCCGCACGTTGATCCCTCAGTATATGCTCCAGCATGGGGGGCCCGCTTGCGGAGTGGGGGTTAGTGTGCACGAAAGGACGTGGTGGGCCAGAGCCTCTTCGTCGTAGGATTGGTGGGAGAGGTTTGGAGTATGCAAGGTCTGCGTCACACATTCGAGAAGAAAGCAGGGCCGCGGGCGTGAGGACGTCTGGGGGAAGTTTCCCAGCTACTTTGATCTGGGAATGTGGACCGAATTGCAGAGGCGGCTGGACGCTTACATAAATGTACTAAGACCTGCGGACAGTTACTTATGCTCATAAGGTTATTTTGACTTTTGAGTCAAGTAACAAAGAACAGTCAGATCCAGCAGAATGTCGAACCTTATTTATGTAAGTGGCATTTAGTGTTCTATGTAGAGCAAGATGTTGAGGCAAAGTGGAGGATGGGGCCAGTAGGAAGGATCTTATCTATCGGATCTTATCACAAAATCCAAAATTACCAAATGGAGAGAATTCATTGTCAAAGTTGAAACGTTCCGTTTGAACGCGATCTTTGAAATTGGGACGGTCAATGTATCTGCGCCCCGCCGTCCCACACCGCAAGGTGGAAAGTCTTCCTTCACCACATAATCGATCTGCGCGGAAACTGGTGCAAAAGGTCAAAGAGATAAAGACATTTCTTGAGACCCGTCCGGTGAAAGACGAACCCACGGTCGAGGTCGGCTTTTTTTGTACACACAAGACATGCTGATTCAAGGCTGACGTATTGTCCCTATCGCAGTTTTTCATACCGTCCTTTTGCTTCAGTAAAACAACTCTTCAGATTAGCTCCTCGTCGAGAGATCGGGATCCTTTCGATGATGAACCTGTCCCAAAACCGTTCCTGGAGAACTTGGAGTTGTCAAAAGGGACTCACAACCTTCGAAAACAGCTCTTAAGACGGAAGGCGAAGTCTTTGAAGCTACTTTTACCCCCTAAGCCAGGTACTGATGCTGAATTCGCACCTGGCATGGGAGGCGAGGTTCAACCAGACCTATCACCTCGAGAGAAACGACCTCGCATTTCTCCACCCATCGTCCCAGATGTAGCGGAAGTCACGATTCTTGATTTGTCTCAGAGTGTTGATAACAAAACCACTGCTCGAGCTACCACCGTCGTGAGCCTTCCCATCGCTGGTACACCCCAAGAAATAGTCGAAGATATTGCAGAGAAGGCACAAGGAACAGGTTCGCGGGAAACACTGATCTCTGAGGATACCTCTGCTTTGGTATGCGTTGATTTTCAACTAATACTTTATCCTGACCCCGCTCCTCGCCAGCCTCTCGCGAATACAACCGGTAGCTTGACACGTGTTGAAGTTGAAGACCAGGCCATTGCTGGCCCAAGTACTACATATCCGCCGAAGCCAATTGACAAGAGGCAAGTGTGCACAGTACGTTTATCGTTCGTTCCTACGCGGGGTTATCTTATATCGACCTTTTCAGTTTCCGAGACAGATGAGCACAGGGACCCCAGCCCGATCTCGAGAACAGTCACCCCATGAGAAAGGAGACGAATTCAATGTCGCTTCGCCATCCGCCCCACCAAACACCAATCTTTCCAGCAGAATCGCCAAAATGGAGTACGAACTCGAGCTTCGTACGATTCACGAAGCGGAGATGAGGGACTCCAATACTTTCCTCTTGCAGCGCGCTAAGGCCGAGCATGCGCTGCGCAGGATACACGAGGAGGAAGAGCACGCAAAGACGGGCCGCTTCAGGGAGAGAATCGAGGCTATGAAAAGGTACTCAAGGATAATCGAGGGTGCACGAGACACCTTTCCAGAGCGCACAGAACATATCGCTGCTGCATTCGATCCAATGCAACCGCAAAAGACGCCAAGCCCCCCTCCAGGGACACGGCGACAAACTCCAGATAACAACATCTTGCCTGCCCGTCTCCGCCAGCGGAAGGCGAATGGTACTTCGCCTGACCTGAGCCTCTTGAATCGTCGTCAAAATTGATATTCTTTGTATATACTATCCAACTAACCTTTCTACGTCCTTCATACCCTGTATAACAGTTAGATATACAGGTCTCTAGCCTGCATCCCGCCCTTATCTATATCTACATCAACTTCATTTGTGTCATTATGGTAATACAGACGATTTCAAATCTGAGCGGCCTTTTGGTTGAATTGGATGGCTGCTATAACGGGGCTAGACGTTACTGTCACATGCTACTTGATCCATATTCTGCGCAAGGGGCTGCTGCGAGTACTCGCCCGCTTGGGTCACTTCCGCATTATGTAGTTCTGTACAGGTTGTATGTACGATCACGGGCGACATTGAAATTATCCCAGGCGACTTCCATGGTTGCGCAGGGCCAAAGCCTGAGCCTCCTGCAAGGCCCATGACATTATCAGACTCCACGGACTTAACCGCCTAAACTGGATTAAATCTGTGCAGCTGCTCTACGAAGTATCATAGATCTCAGTGTTGGGGTATCCGTCTACACCTACCTCGCAGTGTCACCGAATATATCATCAAAGGGTTGAAAAGACTACGCACAGTGGATGATGAACGTTGGCAATAGCCCCACGGCCCGCTAGGTGGTGATGGAACACGAAAAGACGAATTGTCCTCACGTACCAAGTTTGTTGGCTCGAGGAAATGGTCGATGCGTCGTATGAGATTATGGGGCCGTTTTGTAAGCTGGGACGTTTGAACTGTCAAAGCAATAGTGAGTTTGACAGAATAATAGGTATTGGTTGTGGCGTACCACTGTCCCTTTGAGTATGGTATGTTTTCAGTCAAAAATAACGCTGTCAAAATTAATATGATGATGCGTGGTATGATCAGATGGAGACTTCGGCTCCAGACAGGAATATGCGGAATAGCTGCCCTACTGCCCTACTGGCCTCTGGTGGAGTCGACTTAAGGAGAGACAAAAAACTTTGGGCAAGTATAAGGGCCTTTCATGGGGGGAGAACCGGTTAAACCTTACAGAGGAAAGGTCGCAACTTACAATCCGCTCGTCAGGCCAGCGTTGCATTGTTGGCGTATATTCTGATGCGCCCGAGCCGCGGACCAGAGTCATTGTTCTCGATTTCAGTTGTGCTGCGACTCGGGTTCGAGGATGCAGAAAACAAGTGGTTGCTTCTCCAAATTGGTTGAGGCATCGAGCATTCAAAAGTTGTGTGGAGAGCACATTGCCTTACCTCTGCACTGAAGTCGAACTGGGGATCGGATGGCAGTTTGATGATGTACTCATCGGCGATGAGTGGGTGGTTGGTGTCAAGGTACAGCGCTCCGACTGTACTTCGTCAAGTTGTTATTGGCTGACGGTAAAACTTAGACTACTGATGCAGGACATGCGTTCAGAAACAGGGAGTTAGAGGTGATGCACGTTGGAGTTGAAGCATGCCATGCCAAACCCGGCATTGTGAATCCCTCGACAGGATGTTTTGAACCTAGAAAGAACATGCGTCAATTTACTGAATATGGGCCTTGAGGCGCACCCTTCAGCGACTTTTTCAAACCATGTAACGTGTCCGCAATACCACCCTCTGGTATATGTACAGGCAACAATTTATCATCACAAAACACTACGATGAAAGCAAGATGCCAATTTCTTGGAGTATTATGATTGTGAAGATAATTTATCAAATACTGAGATGAAACACGGCATATGGTTCGTCTCTAGGTGGGGGCTAAAACCCTATAAGACTGAATTCTGTGTTCGATCGCCTATTGAGATCGTTCAGAATTCCATCTGCCACCTCGAGCTCGGTATGAATAAGGAAAGAGAAATTTTCGAGTGTGAGATAACCCTTCGCCACGTTCAAGACAGACGACACTTGGGAGGTTCTTTGAGAGAGCACGTGCTCAAAGGCATCCGGGTCAGGCGCCAAAATTTCAAGATGTCGGAGGTCTGGAAATCTAGTCCCCTGAGCCAGATCTTCTCAGATTCGCGGCAGCTGTAGGAAAATATTCTCGGAACAGAGGCATGCCAGTTGTCAGCGAGAATAAACGATCGAGGGAATACAAGCAACAATGCAACATATATACCTAAAGTACTGCAGAATGCCCTGATCATGGGTCGGACCCCGGACCTTACGCGCAACGCCACTAATCCGTCATTCCGTCGCTCCCCCGTTCAGCATGGCAGCTCGCATATATTCCAACAGACGCTAAATATTTAGACGAAATATTGTGGTGAATGGGCTTTCACCAGCAAGGTCTTCCTGGTCTCTTTCTATCGTAAAGTCTGTATTGAACTGCTCGTTGAGATCACCCAAAACTTCCTCCGCTTCTACGACCGACTGGCTCAAAAATGCTGGAACATGAGCCGTGGCCACGGTCAATGCAGACGTCGACTGCACGACTCGTAAAGAAATCATGCGGGCGAACTCATCGGGCAGGAGTGTATTGACTTCAAGACGCTGGACCTTAGGCAATATGATTCCCTGGATGAATGCCTTTACAATTTCTGGGGGAAGTATGATCCCTGGCACTACTAGTTCGGTGAGATTCGGGAGTATATCGATGAGCGGGCCAAGTATCCCATAGCTGGATACATGAAACCAGATTGACGTGTGGTGGGAGACACGTAAGGAGTGCAGGTCGCAAGCGGAACGGAGGATCATGTCGTGGATGCGAAGGAAAGTCTGCCCGTCGTCGGGTTGGCGAGCGGTGCGGACGAGCTTGAGGTGGCATAACTTAGGAACCTCCAACATTGATAAGATCCAGCTCGCTGGTGTGTACAAAATGAGAGACTCCAGCGCACCCAATCGGATTCTTTGGGCTGGTTCAATTGGAAACAGTGCTCGCTCTTTGTAAAAGCAAAGTGTCTGAAGTTGTGTACACTGTTGCAACGAGTACACGAGGCCACCAAGCTCACGGGGCTGCAAGATTGTTAGGTCAGTGAGCTGCGACCACGGTATTGGGACGACGTCATGAGCAAATGTTGGCATATCAAGGACACGCAGAGATGCCAAATGAGGTACATGGGGCAGATTTGGTGACCGCAGATGAGGTACCCAAATGTTAGACCAAAAGGCGAGTGATTGAATGGAGGGGCATTGCTTGAGAAGCAGTGATAGGGTTTGAAGAGGCCATTGCGTCTCTCCAATGTTGAGTGCTGTCAGGCGGTCCCAAGGGATCTTTATATTCAAGAGTATAGGAATACGGCTGGAACCTGGAAGATCTCCGTGGAACGCCGCAACGGTAAAGGAAAATGGCCCTCGAGGCACGACACCTTGGAGGAGTGGTAATCTGCTCAGGCTGTCTGGCGACTCAGACAACGTGAGCACGAGATTCCTCCAGAGCGCTGAATCATCAAGTGATACAGTTCTCCAAGTCGAGCAGACGCTTCGAAGTGCCCATGGAAGAGTCGATATTCCTGGTGGCAGTCTCAATACAACGGTATCATCAAACGTGGCAACGAATATCTTCGCGAGAATCTCTGGAGGTAGACGTCGATGAGGAGCTATGGCAAAGCGAAGGTTCGAAATGCCAATAGCATAGATGTTACGTTTTGCCATAAGACTTGCGAGTTCGGGGTCAGAATATAGCTCATGCGGTGCTGGGCCAATCTGTGAAACTGGTGCGCGTACGAAGTTCAAGAAACGATCTTTTGTGTGTGGAATCATTTGCTATGTTACTATGTGAGCACACACTTGACTTTCAAATGATCATTCAATAGTCACCTTTATAGATTTAAGTACGTCGGTGATCACAAAGCGGCTCATACGACTCGGAGGTGGCTCGGAGGGACGAGCATGATCTGCCTTGAGACTGATTATGTCATCGATGCATCTAACACAATCCTGAAGCACATTAAGGAGACTATGGGCCCTCTTTAACTCATTGGATGTGAGAGAATTGCGATTGTGAGTAGCGACATCGGTTTCTATCATGTTTAGGAAGGCTGTGTTGTGTAGGCCAAGCTCGTCCTAGGCGTAAAGACGTCAGTAAACAGAACAAATTGATAAATGCCTGTTCTTACCAGTTTCATCGTGAGCTACTGTTACATTAGCACTCGTGCTATAATACTCAAGGCAGGTTATGTACACGTCACAACTGACTAGAGGCTGTGAAGATTCAGGGATGATTCTCCACTAATACAGCCAAGCTAGATGCATACCAACCGTAACAATGTTTTGTGTAATATTGGTTTGAGGTTTCTTTAAGAGTATGTAGTGCTTCAGGGCTTCTGGGTGCCTCTCACTGGTTTGCTTTTATAGCCTGAATATTGCTCGATGTCACCAGAAGTCTGAGAGAAAGAGAAATTCTTATGTAAGAATAGCCACACAATTATTTGTGATCGGCACGGGCCGAGGCACACACTGATGATTCACTGGCATGTGACAGACCTGGAATCTTTGCTTCCTCTCCATGGCGAACTCAAGTTTCTCTTCGTCGACTGATAAAGTGAAGGGGGCGTTCTTGGGACCGCTCCCTGAAACATATAATGAGTATAGCCAGCTCATGACTGATGTTTCCTTGACCTTCTAACGACCTAGATCCTTGTAGGCTTCGTGGCCGAATTTTGGCACCCGTAAAGAAAGAAAACAGTGGGTATCTATAACTCAAGGTCAACAGGATCGAGAGTTTTGACAGTTGAAAGAATATGCGGTGCGACCAGGTTGGATAGAGCATCCTGAAGTGCAGCCTCAACAAGCGGAGTGTGTACTCATCTCGTGAAGACGGCTTTCCAAGGTCTTAGGTGTAAAACGTTGCCATATAGATCGAGAAGTGGCTCTTCCATGTCGACCATCACACCTGTGGCGTCCAAAATCGACTGTTGTGGTGCGTCCAAGGGGTACCTGATCCGATTTGTAGCTGATTAGACGCTGACGCATCTCTTGTTGTAACCTTTCTTAGTCCTGGCTTTCATGCTTGTTTCTCAAAGACCGATAACCCCAATGTTCCCAGCGTAGGCACCGGCCATTTTGAATACCATCGTACGTTCCTTAATGATGTGTTTTGTGCGCTGAAATTTCAACGTTTACCGTTCTCAGGGGTGCCATTTTGCTTTGGACCTGTCAAGATCTCCAATAGCATTGCATACACCATTACGGCACCCATTTCGTCCTGTTCTTTGTCGGGCCGCGGATAGTATTAACAACGCGCATCGTAACTGCCTCTCTTTTTTTTTTAGCATATTGAGTTTCCTATTGTCATCTAGGGCCGTTCCTTGACGGTGGAATGCCGTGAACAATGGGT
The DNA here is from genome assembly GCA_018858115.1 of Tephrocybe rancida. Classification (NCBI taxonomy): domain Eukaryota; kingdom Fungi; phylum Basidiomycota; class Agaricomycetes; order Agaricales; family Lyophyllaceae; genus Tephrocybe; species Tephrocybe rancida. Next base: position 5,637 of record JABCKT010006752.1, on the reverse strand, counting down.
CATGGGTGAGTTCCTCTCAACTTTTGTTGTTGTGATACTCACGTATTTTCAGACTTCTCGCGATTCCTGTTTACTACCCCATCATATCCATTTAGCTCTTTGTTCGACGAATCCTGGAGGCTGACAGACATTAAAGTTCAATATCAAGGGGCCAAATTTTAAAAGAAGATGATACCTAAAGTGACAACCCTCTGGTTGCAGTTCCGATGGTAGCGGAGCCATTACGATCGATCGCGAACCGCGGGACCACAAGAGTGCATATCACCTTGCTATGCAAGGTCTCTATTCGTTACTCAACTGTCCTTTTCCTCTTTGCACGTATTGTCTCCATCAGATTGCCCGAATGTAATCGGATGTGATCGAAGCCCACGGCGCTCGCCACTCCGACGGATAGGACTTGTGCACCCTCTCTGTGGACTACACCTACATAGGCTAAGCTCCCCTGGCATCGTATTGCAACCAAAGCTACGGTGCCAGAACTATCCTCACGTGCGTCATCCTGAGATCTTTCTTGTGCAGACATATGCAGTGCCAAACCTGCATCGATATAATGGCCACCGCCTGACATGGTCTTGGGGAGTGCCACTCGTGGGTGAGTGCCAGAAACGAAGACTTTGTATTAGAGCTGATGTGAACAGGTAACGGGGCACAAAGTTGGATGGTAGACTTTGAGATGGGATGCACTAGAAAAGCGACGTCGGGGACTGATTTAAGAACGACTCGCGTACAACGGTTTGAATGTATTGGTACTATAAAATATGGCCCAAATCTTTTATTGCACATGCGATCATAGGTAACTCATGCATGAACTTCACATTACTGTATTATGAATCCGAGAGGTTATTTTTCTCCATCTACCATTGCCGAAGTCAGTGCACAATTCATAAACTTGAGAAATTCTTTATATCAAGTCTGGGTCGAGTGAGCGAATGGAAGTGCCGGGACACAATGGATACACTCCCTAGATCTCTCGACCAGAGATTCGTCAGGACTTCTTCCCAAAGTTCGTTGCATATTACGGCCGTGGTATCTGCGTTTGTGAGAGCCATTGGATTCTAGGGCACCAGAGATCAGACTGTGGTAGGTCTAGAGTTTGTTGATGAAACTCAGCAATCCGAGGGCTAATACATAGACACAGCTTGTATGATGGTGATGAAATGCGAAATTGGATCGCGAATACTTATTAAGCTGTGATTCATAAGCACCATCTGGATCGATATTGTGACCGGGTTGGTGTCGTTGTCAGCTGTGATATCGACATCACCCAGAATGTCGCAACTGAAGATTCACAGGTATCAAGATTGCGTAAAATGTGGGGATCGTTAAAAGGGTGTTACAGGGAGCACTAATGAGCAGGGGCTTCACCTTCTTAATATCGGGTAACGCTTATACGAGATGGTAAGGCTTGTGTATGGAAGACAGAGCCCGTGACGCCCATGACGAGCCTTTAGCTATTTGTAAAAGCTATGAGTTGGGCTACTCCGCAGTCGCGTGTTGCGCCACTCGACCTCCTCTCGCGTGAATAGATTGGATGCTTTGGGTAGATCTTCCAGACAAACCACGATGTCCAAGCATACGATTGTCTCCCCGACCCAAGAGACCGACCGGCCCCTCACCTCACGGAATTGCGTATACGTGATGTCACCCTGCCTCGCGGCATCGCAGAGCAACTTGCGCGTGGAGCGATGCTCCCAAAGCTCTACCATCTCGAAATCTCAATATCGGAGCCAGCTGCCTTTGTGGATATACTCTCCCAACATACATTACGCCAATCTTCCTTTTTGCGCGTGGCCAGAGGGTATCTCACACATCGAATGCTTTATCTACACGACGGCAATGAAGCTCTGCAAGATCTCAACCGTCAACTCAGCGCGGATTTCAGTCTAATAAACGCTAGTAATAGAACTTACCAACCAGTTGTATTTCGTTTCAGTATCTGGTTCCTATATGGACGCGAGGTAAAAGTTGTCTACTTTAATGTTCAATACCAACAAAGGAATTCAAGAATGGCAATCAAATCAAATACCTCTGCTTCATGTTCATGAATCATTGGCCATGCGTAGAAGTGGTATAATTTCAAAACCTGGACATACATTGAAGCAATAACGTCACTACGCCACCGGATTCTTATCACACATTCGAATGTCGATACCTCCATCAAGATAATTCAATTCTGGATCCAGAGTCTCAGTATCAAGAATAATTAGATGAGCATCATAGTCACGTTAACTGGCAAGCAGTGATACTACATATGTTTCGTGAGCGGTGGTCTTTTATCAATGCCTCGAACACAAACTTGTCTTGCGGAAAAGTTTTGGACACTTCTGCGCATTCAGGCGCATCCATGGTGAATAGAGCTCAGATAGGCAGGTGTTGATGGGATCGATCAGAGGAAGTTGGAGGAAGTTGCCAATTTGCTTGGATGGCGCGTGGATGGTGTTACGGAGGAAGGTATGAAATGTCACGTCGGGTCACGCCGGGTCGCGACTTGTGCTTTTTCGTTCCTCCTTTGCCCTTGCTCTGCCAGCATACTAGCCCAAGTCAATCTCCAATTGAATGTCCATTGTGTCTCGCGATCTTCTTAAGCTCAGACACCTCCTGGACCGACTGAAATACACTATCAAGCGGATCTACGTGTATCTTAAGAAGCATGGGATACGACTCACGATAACACGAGAACTCTCTGGGCAAGTGGCCTCATGTGTGGGATTTCGTAGGCGCGCCCGATGCTGGACAGTCTACGCTCGATGGTATTGTAGAAGTTTAATATTATGTGCCTTGGAGACCTGAAGATGTCTTTATAGTTTATCTTACTTAAAATGCAGCGTTCTCAACTCAGCCCTGCTTACAGAACGCAACAGTCTATCTTTTATTGAATCCATTCAAGGTTGATATGCTCCCCGTATTACTGTTATGTTTCTCATTTTCTTTATCTCACGGCAGTTTTCCAGTTTAGACACGCCTTCGTCTGCCTGTCAGTTTCCTAGATCCAGTTTCAACTGGCCTCGAGGCCTCAAGAGTTAGCTGTCAGGTAGCGCAGGTGTGTACACCGACAAGACAGGCAGTTTGAACGAGGCGGAATGGAATGGTATTAAGATATGTCATATCCTTTCTCTCGTCGACTTTTGATCATCCATATGGTAAACTTTATCTTTAGATGTTAGGCGTCATGCTAGTGTCCTTATAACATACACACATCGTCGTTCACTTCTTCATAGCTGCTGCTGAATCCTGCTGTGTGCTAGCCCAGCCTTTCTATACACCGGCTTACGCAATACTCACGTCGTTCAAGCCTCCGCCGTATCTCTCCCATTTGATGCATCCACTTGATACCCTGTACGTAAACACCCGTTCGTCGATTCTGCGTCGACTGAGATGTATTTTTCCTTGCGTAGTCGAATGACTGCTTATCAGCTGCCGTCTCACATGATTACGACCCAAAATGAAGCGTCTCTCGCAGGCAGTTTATTGAGAAATCCGAATTTTCTTTGTGATATAAGGGTTGACCTTCTGTGGGTACTCGCGGAGGGTGAAAGCGACCCTACACGGAATATACTCCTTGTCGGGAGGTTCGCAGTCACCCTGGGAGTTGGTCTGATTCTCATCAGCGTTTTCATCATGTTACATTTACTGGCTCTCAAACACCACAGGTGTGCAAACCGTTTGGTCCATTTCTGCCATGTCCCATTGCTGAACAGGCCCCGTGGCTACCTAGAAAAAGGTCGAAATTAGCCATGAACAACATAACCATCAATCAGATATGCTGGACTTATACATTTGTAAGTGGTTTAACATGCACATCCGACAATGTGCAATGACACGGTTGTGTCAAATTTTTGTTATTGACACGAGGTGGTGATGGGCTGGTGAATGGGGGTGTTGAACCAAAACGCCGACAAATAAACTTGTACAGGGCAAACGCAACGTGTTGACTCATTCTATACAACCAGCACCATCTTTTCTTCGGGCACTTACACCGACAAGTTCGTTGCTTCAAATATTGCTCCAAGCATCAAAACTGTTCGACAACTCCATACGAATTTGGAAAGCACAACCTAGGCTACGTACGCGATATATACATGAACAGTACGTCCATGAACGGTATGTATCTGAGCCCAATCGATCGATCGCGTAGCCTCAGTGCTGACGAGTCCTGCAGATACAGTAACAGTACTTAACAGCGCTCTTGACGTCACCTGCCACAGCAGTCCAGAACTCAAGGCATTCGCATACGCACAGATCAGGCGCGACATCGCATTCATGGAAGAATCGATAATGGCACTCAAGTCCCGTCACAATTCGCTCAGCCTCAGTGCGCGTCTGCCGCCGGAGGTCCTGAGCAACGTCTTCATCTGGCTTTCGTTGACGTGGTTTAGTGGTTCTGCGAAAACGCCTTGGATCAGGGTTTCGTTCGTCTGCAAATTCTGGCGCCAAATTGCTCTCGATTGCTCGGAGCTCTGGAGTATTGTCAGGCCTGGTAATGGGTCCGACTATTTGTCCACTATGATCCCTCGCTCGAGATCGTTTCGCCTATCCGTGTCGCACTGGGGAAGTAAGGACACATCCGTTGAAGCCGTGGACCAGATACTAGGACAATTACATCGAGTCCGAGAGCTCAATCTTGAGCATCGATGTGATTACTTATATCATGAGGATGATTGCGTTATCGGCGATACCGTCCTACAATTCACATTAGCAGCGCCAGTTCTAGAGACCCTTAGTTTACGCACATGCCAGCCGCTTAATCGAAGGACCCGGGTTGAGTACCTTCCATATCAAATTTTTTCGGACCCGGCGTCACGCATTCGCCAGATCGACTTGAAGGGGTGGATGCTGGATGCTTCTGGATCACTAGAGAGCCTTACAGCACTCAATCTGGGTTACCTAGACGGAGTTAATGGTCCAGACCTACAGCAGCTTTTGATCGTTCTCAAGAGGGCGCCGAATATGGAGGAACTTTCACTCGTGGATGCATTTCGTCATGATACCAGCACAGCTTCAGATCTGCACCTACCCTGCCTAAGGTCCCTGTCCATTCATGCATATCACTATCCAAGCGTGATCGAGGCCTATGTGCACATCTCCCATCCCACTACCACGAACGTCCATTTAGGTCCCACCGGTGTTCCGTTTCCTTTAGACCGAACTACTGTTGCTCGGCAGCACGACAGTCTACGCGCGTTGGGAAAATCTATCTCAGCCCGGACCATTCTTCATAGGGTCCATATTAGGGCTTGTGGATACTTGCATGAGCTCTCGTTTTTGGACGGAGAGGCGGAGGAGAGTACGACTGTCAGACCGACTTTCTCCCTTCATCTGTCCTCTATGCACCCCGAAGATTCTCAGCTTTGCGCTTTTTACGAAGGCCTAAAGTTGCCCCACCTACAATTTCTCACTCTGAAAGGGTTTGATCTCTCGACGCAAGTGTGGTGTTCCGCATTCGCAAACCTGCCATCCTTGCATACCATTTCCTTCCACAACGAATACGTAGAATTGGTCGAGGCAATTGTAGAGCATACGCTTCCCAGGAAAAAAGCCGTGTGGGCGTGCAGTGGGGCCGTGTAGAGCCGTGTAGCCGTGTACACGGTAATACACTGCTTCATCACGGTTGGGGTTGTTGAGCAGTTGGTTACAAGC
>JABCKT010006751.1:0-20110 GCA_018858115.1 Tephrocybe rancida | reverse complement strand
TGTCATGAACCGCCCTCGCCACGTCTCTCGCACACAAGTCCATTCCGGTTTCCGCGCCGTTCCGAACCTCCGACCCGTTGACCCACATCAATCCCTCCGTTTGACACATCTGATTCTACAGCAATATCGATCCACACTAGCCTTTATCATATGCATGCATTCTTGTCATTCATGACTTCATTTCCCCTTAACATATATCACAGACTCATATCCCTCCTAATACTTATGTAGAATTACCATTTACATAGAAACCTCCTTTATTAACATTAGTCTACTTAAGCTCTGTATTCTGTAGTCTTTCGTTGTGAATTCAACTCAGTGTATTGATCACTAAGTCTGATTTGAGTTCTGCCTTTATTCTTTCACATCTGATCAACAACGGGACTTCTATTCATTCTGTTTTCGACGTGATCCTTACAAGTTTTGCCAAAGACCAACTAGTTCCAGGGTCTTTGACGGCGGCAGGAACTAGCTCCGCTCCACACCACCGCTCCCCGCGATCCTACGCTCAGGCAACAACAGGCGAATGGATTGCACCATCGACTCTTGCTCCCATTTTTCCTTTACCTACTCACATTCAATTAGATCCACATAATAGAGATCATTTTTTCATTTCCATCACTCTTCAGTTCCCAAATCGCAAACCCATCAAATCTTATGCCTTTGTCGACAGCGGCGCCACCACTTCTCACATATCAGAAACCTTTGCAACACGTCACTCACTCCCTCATACCATCAAACCTATCCCAATCCCAATCTACACCATCGACAATTGACCCTTATCCTCAGGTCTCCTCACCCATGACATTATTACAAACCTGAAAATCCGTGACCACTCAGAAAACATCCATCTGGGTATCATTTCTATGCCCTAACCAGTACTCTTGGGGCTCAATTGGCTCCATCAACATAATCCTGCAGTCGATTGGGCATGCGGCCAGCTCACACTCTCATGTTGCGGCGCAAACCACGACTTCCCTGTTACCGCTTTTGGCCAAGGCTATAGTCTCATAAGTCCGAAACCGTCCCCGAACTCTTACTCTGTCGCATCTGTAGGTCTAGGCCTCTGTCTTAACTATAGGCACCCATCTGAAATCCAGAAGGTCCTCGACACGCCCCATATCAAGGCACCGCTAACATTTCCATCATTTACGGTAGCAAACACCACCACACTTCCATCCATCATCTGTCCCCTGGTTCGAAACGGCCTTAGTCGTGCCAAACTCTCCGCCATATACTCCTGTTCACCACCTCTCCCGGATCCCATCTACAGTCCCCCCAATAAACCACTAAATATTTCTTATTGCTCATCTTCGCGCTTCTGCAAATATGCAAAGAACCAGGCCGTCTCTTGTATCTGGTATACAACAAACGATGAGCTTGAGGTCCGCATCCATGCTCTTTCATCCGAATATCCTCCGGAATCTCCTACCCCATCCACTCTGCCTCCTGAACCACCTCCCAATTCTTTTCCAGACTCTCCACCTCCCCCAGAACCACTGCCAAAGGAACACACTGTCACCTCTGACACTCAAGAAGAGGTCATCAATCTCGTCCCACCACAGTACCAAGCCTATCTTGACGTCTTCGACCCCATCAAGGTGAAGAAACTCCCACCGCACAGGCCATACAATTGCAATATTCCCATTGAGGACAGGAAAGAACCACCTTTTGGCCCCATATATTCGCTCTCCCAGGACAAACACCAAGCCCTGTTTGAATACATCGAGGAACAACTCAAGAAGGGCTATATCCGACGCTCCACTTCCTCCACCTCATCCCCAATTCTCTTCATTCAACGCAAAACTGGCGATCTGTGCCTCTGTGTCGATTATCGCGGACTTAATGCCATCACCAAGAAAAATTGTTATCCACTTCCTCTGACCTCCGATCTCATTGACCGCGTCCAAGGCTGCGACAAGTTCACTGTCATTGACCTCAAGAACGCATTCAATCTTATCCGCATTAAGGAAGGCGACGAATGGAAGACAGCTTTCAGAACTCATCTTAGTCTATTTGAGTATACAGTTATGCCTTTTGGTCTCACTAATGCACCTGCCGTCTTCCAAGCTTTCATTCAGGACACCCTTCGTGACATCCTCGACATCTCCTGCATCGTTTACCTAGACGACATTCTAATATACTTCAAACCTGGTCAAGATCACGACGCTTTGGTCATTCAAGTTCTCGAGTGCCTTCGTTCCGCCAATCTTTTTGCCAATGTCAAGAAATGCGAATTCAGTCGCCCTCAGGTGGAGTACCTCGGCTTCATTATCTCCTCCCATGGTGTCCAGATGAACCCGAAAAAGCTCGACACCATCGCAAACTGGCCTCAACCCACCTCAGTCAAGCAAATTCAACAATTCCTTGGATTCACCAACTTCTACCGCCGATTTATCGACCACAACTCCAACATCTGCCTTCCTCTCAACAATCTCACTTCCAAGGAATGTAAACTTAAGTTTCCCAGGTTAGGACCCAATGCCGTTGCAGCGTTCGATAAACTTAAAATTGCATTTACTACTTCCCCCACTCTCCTTCATTTTGACCCCACAGCACCCTGCACCGTTGTCACTGACGCCTCAGACTTCGCTCTCTCAGCCATTCTCCTCCAACCCGATTCCTACAACTTCCTTCATCCCGTCGCCTACTACTCCCGCAAATTTACACCCGCCGAAATCAACTACGAAATCCACGACAAGGAACTCTTGGCGATCGTGGAATGCTTCCGTGAGATGCATTCCTGGTTGATCGGTTCCCCACACCCCATATCTGTTATATCTGATCACTCTAACCTCAAATATTTCATGATGTCACGCATCCTCAATCGTCAACAGGCGCGCTGGTCCATGTTTCTCTCCGAATTTGATTTTCAACTGGACTATGCACCTGGTAAATCTGACCCTGCCGACCCCGCATCACGTCGCCCTGACTTCGAACCTAAAGAAGGGGATAATGTCCTCCGTACCCAAATCAAAACCCTCCTCACTACCTACCACACAAAACACCTCTTTCCCTCCAATTTTGCCCCTCAAACTGACTCCACTTCCGTCAACTCCCTCTCCACATTCACAATCGACAACTCAGAACTCCTCGAAGAATTCAAAGCCGCCTACCGTGCTGATACTGAATGGCGCGAAGCACTCAAGAAAGGCGATGAAAACTTCACACTCCATGATGATCTAGTATTCCACAAAGATCGTCTGTACGTACCTCCATCACTATGTGCCAAAATCCTTCACACTAGGCACGACTCTGTTCTCTCCAGGCATCCTGGTCGAGCTGGAACCTACGACCACGTCCATCGTGACTACTCTTGGCCTGGACTCTGTCACTACGTCCACTCTTATGTCCAGTCCTGTGACCTCTGCGCACACATCAAGAACACCACGCACAAGCCGTATGGACTTCTGAAGCCTCTCGACATTCCCGACCGCCCCTGGAGATCCATTTCGATGGACTTCATCACCAAACTCCCTCTCTCACACAGCTACGACTCCATCTGGGTAGTCTGTGACCGTATGACACGCGCCGCCCATTTCATTCCAGTAAATGAAACCATCACAGCGCCTGAACTTGCCCAACTATATCTGGACCGCATCTTCCGTCACCACGGTTTCCCTCACTCTATTGTCTCTGACCGCGGCTCAGTCTTCATTTCGACATTCCTCAAACATCTCATGGCACTCTGCGGCACCAAAATGACTCCCTCCACAGCATACCACCCTCAAACAGACGGACTCACGGAGCGCACTAACCAAACTTTAGAAACCTACATCCGCACATACACCTCATATCAACAGGATGACTGGTCCGATTATCTTGCTCTCGCCGAATTCTCCTTCAATAATTCCATCAATTCTTTGACTCAACAATCTCCATTCTACGCTAATCTTGGCTACCATCCTGACTTTGAAATCTGCATCACCGATCGTACCACCAATCCAGCTGCCTCGGAACTTGCGGATCACATCCACATCATTCAAGATGAACTTCGCACCAAGCTCGCACACACCAATGAATATATGGCCAAGTACTACGATGCACACCACAAACCTCACCCCGATCACAAACCTGGCAATATGGTAAGGCTTCTCCGACGCAACATCAAGACCACGCGTCCCACAGACAAGTTCGACTACCGCCGCCTAGGTCAATTCAAAGTCCTCGAAAATCACGGTCCCCTTGCCTATCTTCTTGAACTCCCTCGCTCCCTTTCTTGCATCCATCCAGTCTTTCATGCCTCCCTTCTCGAACCCTACACGCCACCATCAGCTATCCCCGATCAACTTTTGACACCTCCCATCACTCCCCCGGACATCATTCCAGAAGTATCTCACAACATCTCATCAATCTTGGACTCACACAAAGTTGGACAACATTACGACTACTTTATCCATTGGGAAGATACACCAGACACCGGAAACTCTTGGTTACCCTACTCCGAAATCCCTACCAACCTCTACGAAATTCTCGAATGATTCCATCGCCGTAACCCTTGTCGTCCCCATCCTCCTCGCTTCTTTTTCACCGATCCTGAACACCCAGCCATCACGACACTTGCCAAACCTCAATCTGCGCCAAGTACTCCCAGCAAAACTCCCAGATCCCGTACTCCGTCACCTCCACCTGGCCCATGGCAACGCGATTACAAGCCTCCAACCCAAGCCACTACTCGCTCAGGCCACGTGGCTCATCCTCCCAAATCCAAGGATTACGCAACCTCCATCCTAAAGAAGGGGGTACTGTCATGAATCGTCTCGCCATGTCTCTCGCACATAAGTCCATTCCAGTTTCCGTGCCGTTCCGAACCTCTGACCCGTTGACCCACATCAATCCCTCTGTTTGACACATCTGATTCTACAGCAATATCAATCCACACTAGCCCTTATCATATGCATGCATTCTTGTCATTCATGACTTCATTTCCCCTTAACATATATCACAGACTCATATCCCTCCTAATACTTATGTAGAATTACCATTTACATAGAAACCTCCTTTATTAACATTAGTCTACTTAAGCTCTGTATTCTGTAGTCTTTCGTTGTGAATTCAACTCAGTGTATTGATCACTAAGTCTGATTTGAGTTCTGCCTTTATTCTTTCACATCTGATCAACAACGGGACTTCTATTCATTCTGTTTTCGACGTGATCCTTACACCCACTCCGCCCACAGGACCTGAACCACCATTGCTGTAAACTTCGAACCTCGCACAAAACACGTCGAAGTCAAAATGCCAAAACACTGGGCGAGATACATGCCGATACTTAATCTGCCCCCCCACTGTAGCCGTATCATCCGTTGCATTGCATATTGTTGGAGGATGACTGAGAACCTTCCGGATAAAGGTCGGTTGGGCATCTCGGAAATTAACGTACCATTGAGATCTTTCTCACTGCTGGCACGGCAGGTTTTGCTTCTTGATGGCGACTTAGGACCTTTTACTGTAACGACAATAAATGGCCTAAGTTGACCACCGCACGCTTCCATACGGTGCGGTTGTGGTAGTTGCGGTCATGAGATGACCGTCGGACCTGTGTTGCGGTTGGTTGTTGTTGATTGACAGACGGTCACAAACTCTCGTATGTTAAAGTTGCGGTTCCATTTGTTCAATTTGGCCCAATCTAGATTATTTTCCAAGTACTTCCGTTTTCGGTGTCCATTTGTCTTATTGAAAGAAGAAAACATGAGAAATTGAAGAACAAGACAAGTGTGTCATTCAATACGCATTAGATACAATGAATATACGACAGATACGATACATTATGAATAGATGTTGTGGTGCAAGATATAAGATTCATGGTGCAATACATAGTCCAAGATTGTGCGGCTGGCCCACTTCGAGAACCCTACCCCATGGCTCTACATGCGAGGACGTCTGGGCGTTTGGGAGTATGATGAGCCAGAAACATCGGACCCACTAGGGGGTGCATGAGCCACCGAATGTTGCTGGTGAGGTGGGCCCATCGAAGATCCTGGACGCGCCCTGGGCGGACCCTGACGGTTGGTCTCCGAGTGCTGTCAAAGGTACGGATGACCACGACCGGGCCTGTTGTATGGTGTGCGCGGAGCTTCCTCATACCCATCGCCGCTCGACTCTGTATACGGGACCTCCTGGCGACGGGTTGAGTCCATGTGTACTCCCAGCTGGCGATGCGTCAAACCTGGGAGAGCCTCGTATCCGTTGCGACTTTGATCTGTGTACGCTGCCTGGTGGTGATGCCCGGATGCTGCATACGGTGGCTCCTGGTGATAGCCCGGCTCCGTGCTCGGCTCCATGTAGGGCACCTGTTGGTCATCTACGTCTGTGTAGGGTGACTGCTCATGGTGATCAAACTCAGTTCTTTGGCTGTATCCTGACTGCGCAAAGTGAGCGTTATCGAATCCATAGCTCCCAGATGACTTGTATGCATCGTCGCTGTCGTATGTGTTGACTTGTGGTTTAGCTGCATCATGGTGGTTAGTCGAAAGGTCAGGCGCATAGGGAGCGTAGGGGACAGCTGGTGTGGTTTCCCCCACTTGGTCATCCAAATATGCTGCACGGTGGGCATGGGTATGATCCGTAGGCGTGGATTCCCACTCCATATTCATATCTGGCAAGTCCGGCTCCTGGAAAGTAGGATGCAGAGCCAGACGCATTGACTGCGGTCCGACTCGCATGGCCTGCCCACTCTGTGTCGAAGTGCCGAAAGTATCAAAAGTGTCATGACGAGGACGTTGGGAGGCTGCAGTTTGGGCGGAGGGCAGTGGTTGGCGGTCACCCACATCGACTGTGGGGCGATGAAGGGGAAGGTTACGTAGAGCTGAGGCATTAGACGCGGGACTGTTAGCTGGAGGGGCAGCATTATTGTGTGGGGGTCGCGAATGCAAAGGACCAGTGCCAGAGATAGGTCTCTGGGGCACACGGGTAGCAGGACCACTCATGGGGTGGCCAGACGGTGCCCGAGCCACACTAGTGGGAGCCACACCCGGACCCGTAGTCACATGTGCTGTGCAGGTAAGGGGTGCACGGGTAAGATCGACAGCGGGTGCAGGACCGCTCCCAGCAGTAGGTGGTGCACAGGTAGGGCCAACAGCAGGTGCAGGACCGCCCCCAGCAGTAGGCGGTGCGCAGGTAGGGCCAATAGTGGGTGCAGGACCACTCCCAGTGGTAGATGGGACACAGGTTTGGCTGACAGCGGGTGCAGGGGCACCCCTGGTGGTAGACGTGGCGCGGGTAGGGCCGACAGTCGGTGTAGGACTGCTCCCTGCGGTAGGTGGTGCGCGAGTAGGGCCAACAGCAGGTGCAGGACAGGATGCAGCCGCTGCAGGAGGAGCTGATGCAGGAGGAAGGGTTGTTGCAGTCAGGCGAGCAGGTGGTGCAGGAGGTGGACTCTGAGTGAGATCGATGGGAGAGGCGACCTTTGTCGAGCCTACAGGGGCCGGGGAAGGTTCTGCGCTGTCAGATGTTGCAACTTTCTTCTTGCCTTTTGCCTTAGTCTCCTTCTGTGCCTTGATCGACTCTTTCACCGATTCGACCTCAGGCTCGTAGTCGCCATCCTCCTCCTTCCTGGCACGTTTGCGTTCGTTAGGTAGAGGGTCGTCATCCTCGTACATATCGGAGTCAGAGGGGCTCGCAGGTGACGCTAAACGGATTTGCTGCTTCCTCGTGGCGGGCTTGGGCACGACCTTTGCAGAGGGCTTGGGCACCATCTTCGTCGCTGTTTTAGTAGCGACACGCTTGTTCTCGGCTGCCGCAGGTTCGTCGTCGTCATTGTCTGTCTCAACCGTCGGGGCCGACTTAGGTGCAGCTTTCGCCTTCATCGCTGTTTTAGCCGCGGCACGCCTGTTCTTGACCACCACCACAGGTTTGTCATTGTCATCGACATCTGTCTCAATTGTCGGAGCAGACTTGGGCACGGCTTTCGTGGCGGGCTTAGGCGCTGTATGCTTCGTCGGGACCACTGCCAGATTGTCATCATGGTCTGGCTCAACCGTCGCCTCCCTGTCCTTGGGCTTGGCATGCTTGATACGAGTTGCGGCCGTGCTTATGGGTGCTGGCCCTCCAACCCGGACGATTTTCCCACTGTAATAGAGAAGTCGCTTGTAGGTGCCCTTAGGGTCATCTGAGATGGGATCCGCCATGGTAATGATAGGTACCTCGTCCTTGAGTATCGTCTCCTGGTCCTTTTCAATAAGATGGACCTGCTGCTGCTGAAGCGCCAGGAGCAAGATGCGGCCTTGGGTATTTCCTAGACCCCTGATACCCTGGCTGTTTTTGAGCTTTGCCGCCTCCGAAGGAAAGAGGCAAGCTGCTGGCCACCCATCTATAACACAGGCGAGCTTGTACAGCATGACATCCATTGTACCCCACGGGCACTTCTTTTCGGAGAGGGCGACCCCAGCCGCAACTGCCACTGGCTCTAGAGTACAGTTAGTCAATGCCCACATAGTCTATGGCATGTCGAACTCACTTAAGAGTGTGTAAATTCCCAACCTGCAAGCTGGCAGAGGGTCGTTTTTGTCACTGAACGCTGGGGTTGTCGATGTTGGTGCCTCGTCATCTGACATAACCTCCTCGCCGTTAGCCTCCTCGCCACTAGCCTCCTCGCCGCGGGCAGACTCGCCAATGGGAGACCTGCGAGCTTCTTGCATGCGTCCAACTTCGATGCGTGCTTCTTCGATGAGGCGCTCTGAATTAATACTGGCCGTTGCCCGTTTTGCCACAATCTGGCTGAGAAGGTACGTATTAGCGTTAAACTCCCGTCAAGCACCGATACGACTTACTATGCATGGACTTTGGCCAGTCCTATGAAGGTGTTGTTATTGATGCCCAAACGTTCCTCTACAAACTGCATATCCTTGTCAGATAAAGCCTTCCAAAAAGAATATAGGATCAGCTTACATTTTCTAACCCAGGTGTGGTTTGTATGGACCACAGGCCAGTGTCCTCATGCACGCCGTCACCGATGACAAGAGTCAATGCTTGATAGCGTCTCCGGATGCCTTCGCTGTTCTGAGAACCCGGTCAGACAGTGCAATTCATTTCAAAATCAGTGATAACTTACAAAGGAAGTGTACTGGTCGCAATGCCTTTCGAAATGATTAGTGCGTTGTGCCAGAGTCTCCTTCTTATTCACTAGCTGGGCAAGATCAAGTGCAGCGCGCAAGTAGTTCAGCACTTTCACGCCGTCGCCATACTCGTTTTTGAAACAGTCATACTACTCCTGGACTGAGATCAAGGTCAGCAGAATAGTTAGGGGCACTGATTCAACAAACTCACAGGACCCGTCTTTGATGCTGCTGCACGCAACCTCCTCAGCCCGGTAGAAAGGAAGATACTGTTCGTAAAGGTTCCACATGGTGCTTTCTTGACGGTCCCTCAGATGGGCCATGTATCGTTTGCGGACACTTTCGATGGGTCGGTTGGTCTCAAGCGAGAGCTGATAGAATATATCGTCGATTTGAGTATACCCGTCCACCATGGCCTGTACAGCGGCGGCAGTAGGACATCCACGGCCTGACGAGGGAGTAGTGGACAAACGTCGAGACAACGAGGGAGTTACAGGTGGGATAGCTGCGGTAGCAGGAGGCTCCTCACCCACACTTGGCAGGGTGCTTGAGTTGACCCGCGAGGATGTAGTTGTACGCGGGAGAGTAGGGCCAGGGGGGATGGCAAGTGGTACGAACTCTCTGGCATCCATCAGACCACTGAAGTCGCCATCGCCAATGAAGCGTTCAAACTCAGTACGGGGCTGCAGTTGGTCGATTTGGGAGGGGACCTCGTGACTGATATGCAATCCCTGCATCTGGAAGGGGTCACCATGGCCCTCGTGCGTGTCCTGGGCTCGGAGGGAATCATCATCATACCCTCCGTCGAGTTTGAAAGGGTCTATGTCGTCATCGAGTGGAGACAAACGGTCAAAATGCAAGGATTCCAGGGCCTCGTCATCCAACCCCTCGAGGTCGGGATGGAGAGATGACAAACCAGGGGTGGGCGACGGAGGGCAGTCCTTCCGGTGTGTAGTGAACGCGAACACCTGCTCGTCATCCTTGGCCTTTGGAGTGAGTGCAATCTTGCAGCACAGAGAGTAGCGTGGTGCAGTGTCATTAAGGCCACCCCCCACTTGCTCTCCATAGATTTCTTCTGGAATGTCGTCAGTTAGACCTTGAAAAAAAAAGACTTGAAGAAAACAACAACTTATGGTCAGTTCCTATGGTGAGGTTGACATAGCCTTCATGGGAGGTGTCCGAGTTCAAATCAGTTTGAGCTGTGTCAACGGTAAGTGAGTAGCTCAGAGTGAATTTGTGGAAGAGAATTTACAGTCTCGCTGATAAAACCTGCCGGTTAGGAAGGCACCGCTAACGTCGTTGCCGGTTAGGAAGGCACCGCTAATGTCATCACACATAGAGACGTCAGTGTTTAAGTGGCCTCCTCTCTCCGCCTGGTTGTATCGAGCAGTCAGAGTGATGGGTTCTCCACCACCCATTGTCGTTGGAGCGGTTGTCGGGGTGGCTGGACCACCTTTGTCGTCAGGTGGAATTTGCATCTGGAGAGCAGTTAGTTCACAAAAGGTAAGTGACACAGATGGAAAGCGAACTTTTAATAATGGGGGCGAACTTTTGATAACGGCAGTCAATGCAAGGAGTTTCTGAGAGGTTCAACTGTGAGATTTCTTGCTCAATGGTATAAGAGAATGTCACGGGGCACCTACCGTACTTGTTATGTTGGTCAGTCGAGTCAGTAAAGTCCACGGGTCCAGGCGTAATCGACACCAGATTCGCATCTTCTTGCAGTAGAAGAGCGCGGGTAACAACTGAGTGACACTTCAACCTATGTCACCATCATTCAGTCAAATGCACCGACCTCTCCACCGTCCAGTTTGAGGCCGGTGAGGGAATGCGCCCATTTACATCAGTTTCCTATGGAAACCGTAAGTTTTCCTGGCATTCTCAAGACAAAGCAGGAGCAGGGGAATGGATCTCACGAGAGTCGAAAAGATACCATTGCGTCAACACTAACCAAAATGGAGCCAGTGACAACGAAGCACCGTGGGAGTGAAGCCTTCTTCTGACTCGACTCAAATGCCCTGACGATGACGACACGGGGTGCTCTTTCTCCGTCCCTCCTCCTTCCCTCCATCCACCCCTCCCTCCCTTGTCGTTGGTCCCATAGATACGTGTTCTCTGGCTGTGGTCAGACAAGAGTAGTATGAAACTGCAGGCCAGGCCAGAGGACATACTCAGTTGGGTAGCGGAAATCGGTGCTGGGAGCCCATAAAACGTGTATCAGGACCGTGGCAGGACTTCAAAGAGAAGGTGAGAAGCGCCAGCGGATGTGGTCGATCGTCGATGAGGACGACCTGCAATTGCCCATCACCTGAAGAGGTAAGATAAGATCAAAAAGACTGCTCAGACACTGTGTGTCTGTTCTTTGCTGAGAGGTCGAAGGTGTTTAAGCCCCATAGGTTGGTGAGCGGGAGAGGGGGATGGATGCAATGAGCCGGATGTCAACTACACTGCAAGCCCCGAGATCCGCCGGATCCCGATTGTGGATCAATGATTGAACAAGTGTGATCGCGTTTATTCTATTTTAGATTTTTACATCACAAGCGCTCGTGGTCTTGACCGTAACAAGCTTACAGGAAAGACAACAATCTTCTTTGTTCCGCCAACGATGTTACGATATGTTCTCGATATCGACTCAAACAACCACCAACACCGTTTCTCGACACTCCACCACCACCATGGACACTCTTAGCAAAGAGCTCACTCTCCGTGTCTTTACCTTCCTTCACGTGAAGGATCTTGACCACTGTTGACATGTCTGCAAGCTATTTAATTCTCTCTCCACAGTCCACATGCACGATCGACTTCAGTCTTCACTGTCAATCTTCCTTGACTCCAGTAAGTCTTCCTCAATTCCACTCTGAATTGACACTTGAGCTCACCATCCACAGGTATTCAGGCCTACTTCTGGGCTGTCATGGAAAAGAGTGTGCTGGGATAACGGGTGACGTGGTTGAGAATTTCATCTGGGGCGACGAGGAAATGCCTTCGCCAATGCTCCTCCAAGTTTGTGGTCAAGGGTGACTTTGACAACATCGTACAATTTTTCCGCAAAAACCTGTCCGGTTTCATTCAACACCCTGCTCAACCGCCTCATCGACAGTCTCCACTTGCTGTGCCAATCCCACGCTCGGGTTGCTTTGAACAAGAGGGAACTGGCATTGCCATTGAAGTCGAAGACCCCGCTTACGATCCCCATGACTTCTATCAAGTTGTCTACAACTCTACCCAACCGTTGCCTGGGCTCATTACCCAACACTCAGTCCTGTACACCGAAAATCCTGTCGGGCCCCTTGAACCCCTTCCCTATCACAATGGCAAAGCATGGTATTGCAACGCGCTCTACGAGGTTGCCCAAGATGAATTTGACTTCCACCGCATCGACACTCACTTTGTTTGTTGGGGAGACTTGGACCGTGTCTATTCGACCGACACGAAGACGACGGTCTTGGGGGGCATGTTAGACTTCTTTCAACTCTCACCGCTCAAGAGTTTACTGGGTTGCTTTTACTGGAAATTCCCCCAGTCCCCTGTTCGGGCCCCGTGGATGACTTGCGGTTGTATTGTGGTACAGACAACAGGGGAATGAGCTCGATGCGGACAATACTTAATATTTTGCATCCATTTTACGGCTATCTTACGGCTATCTTACGGCTATCTTACGGCTATCTTACGGCTATCTAACGGCTATCTTACGGCCATTATATTGTGGTTCCTTTTTGGGTTTAAGTTCGTGTTTTGATCCTGCGGTCTCGAGCCGGATGTAGTATACAATGGGCCGTAATGTCTATTTTTAGTTTTTTGAGAAACGAGCACCTAACTGCCTATGTGTGACAAACCGGAAAAGAAAAAGAAACTGTAGTCTAGAAATTGACTCTGAAAGTCTTCTTTTCCGTGTGAGGATTTGATTTTGTTTGGCAGTAGCGTCTCGACAGCAGCGCAGCCAATATATAGCTTCACTTCCCATTCTTCTTCACCGTGATGGACACCCTCGCAACTGAACTCATTCATCGAATCTTTTCTTTCCTACCCTTTAAATCTGTTCACTGCTTCCGACGTGTCTCAAAGTGGCTCAACGAGCTTATCCAAGCCCACATTGAAGGCCGGCTAGCCTCTCAGTTGTCCGTCTTCATTCACTCTGGTAAGTCTTCGAGGTTTCGTGATGCAATTTTGTACTCACCGTCTGCAGGGCTACATGAACAGTTTTGGGCAGCGCTGAGGGAACCTTGTGGCAGACTGACGGGCGAGATCGTGTCATCATTTCTGGAGGGAGAAGACTCGCCATTGCCCTTGTCAACACTTACAATCATGGTCCTGTGGAACCCGAGAGAAGTTGTAGAATTTATTCAAAACCATCTCCCAGACTTTATCGAGCCAGAAGGTCCCAAGCCGTGCGCTGGAGCTGTCCCTCGTATTCTCCGCCTCGTACACAAGCACGTCAACTTGGTGCTTGAGATTGAATACCCTGTAGTTCCCCAATTCAGCTTTTTACGCCACCTGCTTGTGTCCACTGATCCCGTCTCGACATGTCCGGGCTTCATCACACAACACTCCATCCTCACAACCTCGCCGATGACCGGACCCATGGCCTTCCTTCATTGTCCAACTGGCTGTGCTTGGTACTGCGTCAGGGCTTGCGATTTCACCCAGGAAGTGTTCAACTCTTTTGCCCTCCATACTCAGTTCTACCGGTGGGGAGAGCTTGACAGCCTCTACTCAACCGACACATCTGGTAGGGACATGATATGGAGGATGATGCCCAAGGTGCCATGAACGTGCTTTTACTGGAAGTGCCCCAGGGCTGCTACACACACAGAGCCATGGTCGGCTTCGGGAGTGCGTTGGTCGATGACACCAGGAGCAGAGGCTTGAAGGGCGTGAGATTCTTCTGGCAGCAGAAACGGCATGCAGCTCTTGAGGTGACGACACAGGAAGGGTTCCCGGTTTTTGATCATACAGGCTTGGAGACGGGCTTCGGGCTTTTGGGGATTGAAAATATATCAATGATATACTTACATACATGCAGTTTGATTTACCGTTGTGTTTGCTATCTAGTTGTCTTTATCGTGGAGTTTTGCAGTAGTGATGCTTGGATGCAAGAACACTTGACGAATTGTCAGATAAGATTAAATAGAGTCAACGAACATATCATGTTGAATGTTGAACCATGGGAGTGGGATTTCTACCTCTGTTTTCTTCCGATGCAACTGTCGATGTACTGAACCACCATGTCCTTGACACGTTCCCTCACCAATGAACAATCTGGACCCAGTTCGGGTGGATACTGAATCTGAATGACGCTCTCCTCAATTCTACTAGCCCTAATCAACTTACATCTCGCCAACTGCCTCGACCGATTAAGCAAGCCTTCCGATGCTGACAATTCGTTACCACCTAATGTTGAAGACCCAGTCCTGCATAGGCCACAAGGTATGGTTGCACCTGTCTTTTCTGCAGCAATCTGATGATGACTGACCCTCACGCTCAGCAATTCTGTGCCTTTTACTGGACAACTGACCTCGGGTTGAGCGTTGCTGCCCTTCTGTCTGCCACGGTGCTATTGTATTTTCTAATGTATGTCCTCCCACTTTCCCACCCATCCCAAAGCCCTCATTGTTGCGTGTAAGGTTCAACAGACGCAGAACCCGTGGTCTGCCTTACCCAAACGACACTCCTCAACCCCCGGCTGGACACACTCTCAATGAAATGTGTACGTCTTCTGCCTAGTTGGATGCATGGCGTGTATCCTAATGTTTCCTTATAGTAGAGATGGAACTCTTGATGATATATGATAGAGAGAAGGAGCAGGTGTCGCGCAAGGAGCAAGAAGCAGGTGAGCGGGCATATTCCTGCCCGATACTCTCAGTCTAATTACATCTCAGAATGGCTTGAGTGACAGGCCACAGGAAGACGCAGTATCTGTATCACGAAGGAGATGGAGGAGATCTCGAGAACAAGCGGCTGCATCGCGTTTGAGGACTGCAAAACACATTTTCCAGACGAAGACTCAGTGGGTGAGATGTGGTACCCAGTGTGGCCAGGGGTGTTTGAACCAGGTCAATCATGTTCGCGATCACCTTTCACCTGGCTTCCCGACTAACCTGTTGTCACTCCAGACGATATATGTGATTCGTGTAACATGCTCAAGACTATGTGTGGCAATCGTTATCCAAACGCCATTGCTGATGCGTATAACATGGTTGAGATGATGTGCGGCTGCTCGGAGTAGAATCATTACAACATCTTGTGTAATTATTACAATATCTTGATTTTTTGGCATGACAATGGACTCAAATTGCTACAAACTCAAAATAAAGACATGTATATATGGCAAAGTAACTCGAGGAGATTGACTAGATGTATAAATTACACAGCTAGCATTCTTTCAAGGATATACAGAGAAAGCTCTTTCCCTGATGCCTCGAACGCCAGCCGACCAGCTCCCCAAATTTCAAACTCGAGCGTGTTTACGAGGTGATGGTAGAGTTTGATTTCCGGGAGGTGTTCGCCTCCAGGCCACAGTTTTTCCTCGAGCTCCCTGACCATGAATTGAAAGTTATCTTTGCCGTTTCTCTCAATGAGGTTGCGTTCCTCCTGCGTTACGATGTCCTCCAAGTACTGAGGCCCTCTGAGGTAGGTCCCAAGGCGAGCAAGAGAGTAATATTCAATCCGCTGAAGGGTAATTGAGTGCTTTTCTGGATGATAGTCAAGGATAGGCATAGTTACACGACTGAGGCGGTCGGAATCGACAGTCATGTGCTGCTCCCAGTGGTTGCACACCTCCTTGACACAATCATAGCCGTGAACTGGCCCAATCCAGACCATCTGAGGCTTGGTCAACGGGAGTACGACAGAGCAGGAAACAGCCGGGGACGTACCACGTTGCGAACCGCCTTGATCCAGTTGTTTTCATCGGCAAAGCGCACAGGTTTGTCTCGCAAGATGCTTGTTTCCTGCGGGAATCGGTCTTGCCAGATGGACCGGAGGGAGGAGAAGAAAGTATCTAGTTTTCTCTCCTTGCTGGCCCTCAGGTAGAAGGGTGCCAGCTTCCTCAATAGTTTTGTCTCCTCATTCTCAGCCCACAAATTAAGTCGTTTGTTTTTGGTGCGATCAGGTGGCATGGCAGGGTCAATACTATCATCAATATGATTGGCGCTGTGATCGAATGACGGAGGCTATTTAGACTCACTTTGAAACTTAAAATGTTCTTGTTGGGGTAAGGCCGGAAAATTTCTTTTGTCAAGGGCAATAGAGGCCAGTGCCAAGCATCTACAAAGACCTGGCCCACAGGCAGCCCGTTCATTCTGGTGTGTTTTTTCCTTATTATAAGGTGCACAAAGAACATACGAGTCCAGCACTCAGGATTGGGACACTAGAGGACATACGCCCGCCTTCTATGAAATTAATTTTCTCATAGAGTGTCTCTTTTAATTTGGTAAGACGACATGTCTGAAATCACAGTAGTGTTGCCTATGACGCTAACAGTTACCTTGGCCAAATACCCGACCCCACCAAATCGTGCCATGCATTTTCGAAATTATAGCTTCCACACCTCATGTACCGCCCTGTAACTCAGATCTGAGACACTTTAGGACATACAGAAGGTCGCTATGTAAGAATTCCAACTGGAGACCATGCCAATCAACGGATTATTTGGGTCAGACGAAAAGTGGACCAGGCTCAGTATTTAGCTTCCACCTCTTTCCACATCACTCATATCGCCACGTAACTCAATTGGGGACACTATAGGATGCTAAGAAGCTTGGTCTGCAAGACTCATAACCGTGGTCAAAGCCGTTCGATGGCTTATTTCGGTCGGACGACAGGCGGGAGTACAGTATTATAGCTTCACACTTCTTTTTACCGCCATGGAATTCAAAACAAGATCACTATGGGATATGTAGAACTATTGTATGCAAGTGTTTCAACTGTGGACGATACCATTCAATGGATCATTTCAGTCAGGCGAAAGGGGACTGGGCTCAGGCTTGCTCGCTGCTTACAATCACAAGTCACCTTGGCTCCTGCCACCTTGTTGATCAAAACATGGGCCGCCCACACACATACAAGACCCGCGAGGAGAAACGACTTGCAGAGACGGCTAAAAGTCGACAAAGCTATGCAAAGTGAGTCCACAAAATGATGTCATTGAACAGGCTCATAGCTGACATTCTGGCAGGAACAAGACAGCCATCAACGAAAGACGACGCAAACAATACCAGACAGCTAAAAGGTATTACCCAAGGAGGACAGTAATAGCCTTGAGCTGACAAGTTTGACATCCAGCGACTCCCAAGCCGAATCATCGAACACGCCAGAGAAGGACGCCCCAATTCAACCAGCTCCATGGTACATCAATATATTTCCACCCTCCGTCTATTAATTAACACGAGAGGTGAGCAGCATAGAGAGGGAAACCGTCGCTTTCTGGTCCACTAAACTGGATGACATGGTTGCACGAGTTGACAAATTGGTCGCCGGAAAATCGCACTACAGATACATGGATGCACTCTATACACAATATGCTACCACCAACGACCCTGCCCATATCTTCGATCACATCATGTACCTTACCAAGATCCAGCAAAAAACACGCGAGTATTGCAGCCAGATCACTCAGTTGCAAGGGGAGGGCGCGTGTTCAGACATGGGTGATTGTGTTCAAGCAGACATGTTGAAGGACGAACTGTCTATGTTGCTTGGAGCCCTAGAAGACTTGGGTCTAGCTACATCAACGAACAATGCTGTGGACTACCATGCTTCAAAACAGCTATGGTACCAGAGCTTTCCAAGGGCGCTGTAGTAGACTATTTTGTATTCATAAATTGACTTGTTCATTCACCTCAATACAACAGACTCGTGCACATATTAAGTGAACTCAACGTAGAAAGACTTACGATCGTATCCATTACACTAACAACACATTATACTTATGATAAGCACCATTGAACAAATTTCTTACAATTGAATGGGGCGAACTTAACGATGGCAATTACGGGTGTACTATTACAGAACATTACAAGTCTACTATTACAGAACATGACAAGTCTACTATTACAGAACAATGAGCCTGTCTACGGACATCTTACAAAGCGAGATGTAGAGGAAAATACAGTACGGAAGAATGACAGAGTCCGTGTAAGGGTCTAATATAAATAATAAATAACAATAATGTCGACGAAACCCTTATAGCACATGTCAGAGAATATCTGTAACGAAGAAGACTAGACTCACCTAGCTGAACCCGGCAAAAAAGAGTGGCAGTGAATCGGCATAGTATCTATGACACTGCAGGGAACAGTGGCCTGAAAAGGAGGGAGGGTTAAGACAACATGGTAGGAACATCTGAACGGTTTAGCCAGCTAACCTTGCACAACGTTTTGGGCGTTGTTCAAACGCAGCGGGAGCTGAACGAGGAAGGTGATGTGATTCTAACGTTGAATTGAGTGATGTGAATGGGTGGTTGAAGGGGCCTAACAATGCTCACCATGCTTAACAAACATATACTTCTGAGAAAAAACGAACCAACTGTGGGACCAGAGGAGACCTGCGAACATATTCAGTCGACACTAGGAAGTGAAGAGGAAACGTAATATTTACGGCTACTACGACATATCTAACCACTAATGACCAACAAAGATGAGGAGTGAAGAGTCTATGAACAGAGATTAGTTGAGTTACAGAAAGGAGAGAGAAAACGAAACACTTATGTTGGCCATTCCAATGAGATATATCGTCGAGACTTGAAGAAGCAGGTGAAGAACTGGCATACAACATAAGAAAAAATCCAACTCAACAAGAAATGACATGACTCACGAACTAGTAGGCTAAGACCAGTGACGAAGTACAAGAAGAAAAGAGCAGTGGGTAGGCTGTGGGGATACTTCAAGTGATGTGAAATGAAGGAAAGAGTGGGCTACGAGTAAAGTTCGACTTCAGCCATCAACTGTACAGTTTATCGGCTACATCCGGATTACTTCACCATTCCAAACCTAGCAACGACAGCCTGTATAGTTGTCGGTTAAACCCGGATTATCTCAGCATAAACTATACAGTTGTATTCCTCGTACCGTACCGCCGACCCGAGCGAAATAAGGTGTATATAATGCTAGGAAAAATACATAGTACATGATGGGCAAGCTAAGATATTATGTAGGAAGTGGAGGAAGTGCCAATAGCAACTGTAGAAGAGCGTTCCGAACATGAACCATGTCAGATTGTTCAAGGCCTGTGACCATAAACCCACTAAGGATGGCCACAATGTTGGTAAGAACCCATATACCACAGTCAAAGCCATTGGACTGCCGAGGACTAATCACGGTAGGACGCGCGATCCAACCAGATGTAATGATATGGAGTGGGTGACCATGTGAATTTGCGAGCAGGATCAAACGAGCAACAAATGCCATAATTTCCTGGTACAATATTTATTGAAATGGCGGGACTTGTACAAGAAGGCGACGAACCTGAGTCTCATGGATCCATGGGTGTTCCAGCCCAAAGCTGTCAAAGAGATGTATCTCCCCCAAGGAGGGAATGATTGTACACAGAACCCAATGTTCGGCATCAGAGCAAAATATTGGTAGAATCCAAATCTGGTGCATCCAGTACTGTGTATGTCTTGTTCGGCGCCAAATCTCTGCATCGCTGGCATGATATCGCATCATGGGCAGATCATAGGAGGAAAACAAGGCACACTGTCTGCTGTGGATCGACATTGTCCTGGTGGATTCCGAGAATTGCTCTATCAGCAGGGGAGGTGTCCATGTACCCACATTACGATGTGGGCAGCAAATTCCACAAACCTGCATTGCAATGCCACCCCCACTCTGTAGAGGCCCTAAAGAAATCATGATGCGGGCACATCATATATACTGGGGGGCACATCATAATATGGGCACTCTCTCACATGCTCTACCCCACATTGTGATGTGGGCACTGAACCACCTCATATACCAGGCTCATCCCACATTATGATGTGGGCACATCATAATATGGGCACTCTCTCACACCCACATTGTGATGTGGGCACTTGACCACCTCATATCCCACATTAG
>JABCKT010006750.1:0-20256 GCA_018858115.1 Tephrocybe rancida | reverse complement strand
GTCTCGCTGCTGGGGCTTTCTGTGGGGGTGTTAGTGGGTGGGCGTCGACGACGCACCTTGGGGGCTCTCCCCCACCTTGGGTCTGCCCGGGCTCCCCTCTCTTGTCCCTCCTGGCGCACTCGAGGTCGTCGTGGGGCGCCGTGACTTGTTGCGGCGGCAGCGAGGAGGGTTGGGCAGTGGGAGTGACGGTTGTGGTGGTGTTGGGAGAGAATGAATGCAAAAATAAATTTGATCGCTGACGAACATGTTTGTCAGCGATCAAATTTATTTGTTGCCGGTGGCTGGCGCGGGTCGGCTGGGTAATGAGTTCGAGTGTGGGGTGTGCACCCACAACGGACTGCTGGCGCAGTGGTTATATCGTCCATAATATATGCTTACTCAGCTTCACGAAGCCTTGGGTTCAACTCTCGATGGTATAATGTTCTTTTATTTATTATAATAATAAGTAAGGGAGTCCGGGATGCCTTGTCCGCTCTTGTCTGCTCTTGTCCACCGTACTCCACCTGGACTGTGGTCCGGGCAGAGTCTGCGGAGTCTGTTCAATCCACCCAGAGTCCAGTGGACTCCACCTGGACTTGAACTGGACTCGGACTGGATTAGAACAGCCAAATTTCAGAATTTGGCTGGGGTCATTGTCCGGGTGGAGTCCACCCGGAGTCCACTGGATTCCGGTCAGTCCGCCCGGACTCCACCCGGACTCCACCCAGAAAAGGGGGGGGAGTGTAAAGTGCTCGCAATATCTATGCTAATAGCTAATTTTTTTTTTATCAAAAAGGGACCCCAGAAACGCTGTGACACATCTTTACACTCCAAGCCTCGGTCACTGCTGGAAGGAATGTGTATCCGGACTGTCCATCTGCCCAAGCTCCGGTAGTCTCCATCTGCCTGACTACTCTTAGTAGTATTTTTCTAGTGGAATCAATGTTACTAAGAGTAGTCAGGTAGGGGGTGACTGAAGTGCTTTCTGGTAATGTAATTATCTCAATTTAACATGAGGATGAAGTAACAACGAGCAAATATTTCAAAAGTACCTAGCCTTTCACCACTATGTCATGCAAAGTAGTGTTTTGAGATCATGTCTGGTCCAGTTTTTGGACCTCATTTGGAGGGACCGCAACCCACAACCCAACCAATGGAGACCGGTCTCTTACAGTTGCGGTTTTCAGAGTGACTGGTTCCAACCAGTCACAACATGACTTGGTTGCAACCAGTCTTTCACTGGGACAGACAAAGTACACCATACACATACATCTAGACTCTACACACACTCCTTCTCCCAATCATCAAGCTCACTGTCTGCCGCCAAGATAGACTTGTATGTTTCAAGGGTGATACAATTGATGACCTCACTGTTGTCCTTTGCAGCACTGACAAGCTCTGGGCGTCAGATGTGTTTCATGACGTGGAGCTCCTTGAAGAGTTCGGACCCAATACAAGCACAATAGTTGGTGGCTGTGAGCTTAGCAGAAGAGAACACACATTTGCAAGGGACAGAGGAAGCTTGGCAGGGTAAGATATTGAGCGCCATCCGTGCAATGGTAGGATAGATTTTGGCATGATCCTGTGAACAGTAAGAGAAATTGAGAAGAATGAGAGAAATCATGCCAGTGTACGAACCAACCACCAGGCGATGATATCAGTTTCCGAATCAACATCTTCTGGTACGTCCTTGAGGTATCGATGCAGCTCAACCTGCCACCCATCATCGCCCTTTTGAGTCAAGAGCATGCAGCAGTGCTTGTCGTATTTGGATGTGAACAAATCTTCAGCAGCAGGTCAGGGTACAGCTGTAGCAGGTGTGGCAGCGTGTGTTGGCCTTGTTGTCCAGTATGTCTCCAGCTGTAAATTACAATATTAGAACAAAACATAGGACAGCCAAAACACACTTACTGAACATTTGACAATCTTATGCGCTTCGTCAACCCAGTCCTTCACATCAAGATTCCCCTTGTCAAACTCAGCCCGCTGTTCCTCAGGTCCACCCCATGCAATCTTGATATAGTGTAGTTTGAAATAAGGGTGTAAGACTAGATGGACATAACTATGAGATAGGTGAAATGAATACAATTGTGAGACTTACAAAGGGCGAGGATGTAGACCAGCTTGTGGGTCTCGCACATGGTGTCATTTGCCAAGGTGTTGTCAAGGGTTAGGGTGTAAAGCTACTCACAGGATGTTAGAAACATTGTAATTGGATAGATGAATGGTTTGTGTGCCTTGGAGTGAGTCTGTGACATAATGCCCACACAGTCGCACAAGCCCATGAAATAGTGCCCAAGATTACTACCCGTGTGGGTTCCATGGAGAAGTTGAAATCCAACAACTTCAGCGCGAAGTTTCCCCCAGCCAGAATCGCTGATTTCAATCCAGTGAGCTGTCATTCCAAGGTAACCCATTTTTGTGGTGTCTGCAGTCCACCCATCAGCAGTACAAGAGACCTTTCCAGGTGCAGCCTAAATCATTGTCAAATATTGATTAAAGTATGCAGGTGAAGAGGCCTACCTCAATCTCGGTCTTGAATTTGTTGAGAGCAGTTATAAATGAGTTATGAATGTATATGCCCACATCGTGAGAGCTGGGTAGATTGGCCTGCTTCGCTGCTGGGTGCATCAATGTCAAACAATTTTGAAATGTAATCTTATCAGCTAACATAAGCGCCTATTGGTGTATCTTATCTGTAGGTTCCAGAACAGTTGACAATCTGAACCATACCTGATTGTCAACAGCTGTGTGTTCGGCTACAGCATCAAGAACAACCAGCCTCATGAACTCCACCGGTACAGTCACCTTGAACCCCAGCTTTTGCTGCTTTACTGCCTCCTCACGCTTCTTCTTCACATTGGTGGGTATGCATGCATGGTTCATAGGAACCTTTGGGACTGCAGCATTGCAATGGCACTCATATTCATCAAAATGGAATTGCTTGATATGTCCATGACAAGTCGAGTTGGCACCAAGCATGAAACATTTTTCAAAAGTGCAAGCTGGGTGTCGCTTCCTCTTGGGTGACTCCTCATGTTCTGCCCTACAGAAAGTGAGTATGTATAATCTATTGACAGGGACTTGCAACTCACTTGCAACACCAACACCATCTTCCCTCAACCCTACTTACACTCTTGTCCACTCACTCAAATTCTTGCTTGCATTGATCACCAAAGATGAGGAGAAGGTCTTGAATAGAGTCCTTTTTGATGGGGAGAGTGTTAGGGATACCTTGTGAATGGCGGTTGTTAAGGTCCTCATTGAATAGGTAAGTTTTCGTTGCCATGTAACAGCCATTCACTCACCTCAATCACATCCACTAGACCCTCCTGTTCTCCCTCCTCCTCTCCTTCCTCTCCCTCCTCTGTTTCCTCATCCTCTTCCTGGGGTCTGGTCCCCTCCTCTGCATCACTGTTGATATTCTTCCTTGCCACTGCAAGTGCTCGGCTCTTTGCTCGCGACTTGGCTTTGGCTTTGGACTGGGCCTTGTTCTTACCCTTACCCTTCACACTTGCATGCATTGGCACTGGTACCTCATCATTGGATGCTGCCTTGCGACGCTTGCTTCGGCGATGTTCAGGTTCCTCAATATCTTCATCCTCTTTGTCCTCGCTGCTGCTGGCAACACACTTCCTGTGTCATGGTGGTGGTTTTGTAGGTGCCTTTGACTTGTTCTTATTTGATGAAGCCTGACCCTGTGTTGCATCTAGCTTCAACATGACACTGAAGATGCGACAAGGTATTGGGTGAAGGAGTATGGACTTGGGACAGGATTGGATGAGTCAGCAAGTGAATGATCGTGAACTGGGAATTGGTAGGCTTATACCCTAGCCTACACATTGAGTACACATGTTCTAAACACTGCATTGTGATGATTGGATTTGGAATTCATGACATGAGCTCAAGGTATGTTGTTTCATGGTCATGAAAGGTCAACATGAAGTATGCATGGTTTTTGTAATGATGTGGTGTTTCAAAGACATGATGGCATGACTTTTGTGACATGGTTCATTACAACTTCAGGTGAGTCACGACTGGTTGTGACTGGTCCCCACACATT
Source organism: Tephrocybe rancida (assembly GCA_018858115.1). Lineage (NCBI taxonomy): Eukaryota > Fungi > Basidiomycota > Agaricomycetes > Agaricales > Lyophyllaceae > Tephrocybe > Tephrocybe rancida. The sequence continues at coordinate 16,214 of JABCKT010006750.1, read as the reverse complement.
TGCACAGTTTCTAAAAACTCAGGAACCGTGACCGCAAATGGTGGTTGCACTGCAGCAACTGAGACTTCAAGTCTGGTCGCTTGTGGTTGCAGTCCGGTTGGGTTGTGGTCTTTTCTGGTCCCACCAACTGGACCTCAAAACACTAACGCAAAGTAATGCTGTTGATGGAATGATCTGAAGAACAATTTGGCTGTCGGGCCTAACCCAAAGTTAGTGTTTTGAGATCCAGTTGCAGCAATTGGAAAAGACCGCAACCCGACCAGACTGCAACTGCAAAAGACCAGACTTCAAGTTGCAGTTGCTGGCGAGCAACCAGCGGTTGCAGTTGCAGTTGCTGGATTTCGATAAATTTTGCGACCGCCTCCGACACCTGCGTGTCCCACCCTTCCCTTCTGAATAGAGATGTAACTCGGTACTCAGTTACACCTCTAAGTTGAATGGAATATGTAAGTTCTCTATGATACAGATTACGACTGGATAATATGGTGGACTTGGAGGAAATTTGAGGTGGTTGTTGGAGTATGCCGGGGGCGCTGTTGGGCGCTGTCAGATCAGCGCTGATGGCTGCCATCAACATCGACCACCACTGTCAGTGGCGCCACTGCTGCCTCCCTCCCACCCTACACCCTCTGCTCATTGTCGGCCACAATGAGCACGAATATACAAGTAAATTAAAGTGAAAAATAACAAAAGAAATTCGATAAATTCCACATAAGTTGTTCGGCTCCCCTCGGACCATGTTGATGTGTGCCTGCCATCAATATCATGACAACTGACAGATCATTTCTACCTTGGCAGTGCCATCACCGGCCCCAATAGCCCCGGAACATGTGAGCTCGTCATTGTGCACAATGAGCTCAACTCCCCCTTTCAAAATAACTCAAAATCATCAGGGAAAAAAGCGGAGAAATATTATAGAGATGAAGACAAAGGATATTATTGAGGAACAAGCATGGTGGATAGGGATGTTGTCATCAAAGTTGAAGGATGCGACGTGACGCGGGCCCATCACATGCTCTATTGATGTCTGGCAATTCGGACTTGATTGAACATCGTCAACGCTGCTCATGAGCTCTCGTCATCAGAGGAGCTATCGACAAACTCCTTGCTCTTTGGCATAGGGGGCAGCTGACATGCTGCCCTGCTCTTTTCTGCACCCACGCCCCGTATCTTCTTCTGTGGAGGGGCATTCTCCTTATCATGGCCTGCCTCGCCCTCACTGGCCTCACCATCACTGCCCTGCCCGCGCTTCTGCTTCTCACCAGCCTTCAACTTCCTTGGACCTCGTTTCTTTCCTTTGTCTGATCTTGGCTGCCTCGTCTTTGCTGGGATCTTTCCACTCGCGATCCTTTGTTGCCTCTTATTTTCATGGGTGTCCTTCTCTTGACGAGTCAACTTTACCCACATACACTCGCCAGAGGCCAGCGCATCCCAGAGCACACAAGCTTCCTCCATGGTCGTTATCTTAGCAGGGCTGCGAAACGCTATATTGGTCTTGTACTTCTTGTAGTGCATGGTAACATTGTTGATGCCAACAATTCTTTCTGAAACTCATGATTAGCTGTCTACAACTCTTTCTAGCCACCTGAGATACATACGGAGTCCCATTATAATGGTGTTGACACTCTCTGTGCAAAGGGATGCAGCAGTGTCAATGATTTTTGCTAAAGCCCGTCAATTTTGAGCTTGTCAGGTCAGCGTGAGTACAACATACTTCTGTCTTTTGCACATGCCCAGAGCTTGAATTTTCTCAACAGCTCAGCAGGTGTAATCTCAAGTACATCATTAATGAACGCCAGCGAACCCTGGGATTCAATCCATCCTGGAACAATGGAGTCATGGACATGCCCTCGTGTGAAGAACGCGAACACCATTGTTCCACACCGCTCATGAAGGTTGCCCATCTAGACCGTGCCACAAGGTTAGTCGTTGTGCATGAGAATGACAAGATTACTTACCTCCGTTTCCACCCGTCGCAGAGAAGCATTATAGTCAACAGCCGCCGCTCTATTTGAGCTACACGCACCCCTTGACTTGACTTCTCGAGACTCCATGAGCTCCTCTCATAACTCATTGTCGTCGATGTCATTATGCTCCCCGTTATCGATTTCTTCTCAAACTATCTCTTGGATTTCACTCAGCGACAACCTGTCTCCCTCAGCCCTGCCTATGTCGTTTTGTCAGTAAATCTGTTATACAGCTGACAACTTGACTCACCCTCATTCAGTTCCTTTGTGCGGCACGAAATCAGTGCATTCCATTTGTTTGGACCCCGTGTCTGTTTGGTGGCAAACGTGTCGTTGACCAGTCAGTGCGCCTTTTCAACCTTGATGTTGAATTTTGTAGCGAGTTCAACTGTGAACTTCTCTCGCTGGTCGAGGAAGGTGTTGATTTCATTCTGTAGGGCCTTCTTCTTATCTTGTTTCAACGCTGCCTGCACCTTAGCTGTCTCCCTCTGCACACGTGTCATCTTACAATAATTTTGTCAGGGGGGAATGATTGTTTTTTTCTGGATGCCTGCTGGCATGGGTTGATGGCTGGTGTTGTTCCTCAACGTGGGGGTCCACCGGCCGGTCTTGCTGCAAAAGTGGGGGATTTTCCATGGTAGTAAGGGTGTGTGTAACAGACAGCTGGAGTTCAGGGGGTTTGTTTACTCTAAATTCTGGGGACGGCGGTGACAATCGCCGGTGCCACACATTAAATTAGCCATGTGAGGAGTGGTTTAAAACTCTTCCCTCCACAAAATCAGAACCAAACAACCTTTTTATTTTCAACCACCATCTTCGCAACTGAATACTCTCTCCACTTCCCCTCTGGCTAGCTCCCCATAATGCGACGCAAAGGCAAAGAAAGTAGGTCTTCAGATAGTTGCCCCCTCACTTATTCCCTCCCTGACGGCACGTTCAGAAGCACAGCCATGTACTCCACCGCTGGAGCCTCAACCAGAGCCCACAACTGAAGATGAGGACAAACAGCTTGCTGCAGATATGGGCCGTGCTGCTTTGAACTCCACTACCACCGTACAACAGCCCTTCCCTGAGAGCGTCGTTTTTGATGAAGATGGCGCTATTCTAGTGTCTAGCAATAATGAAACTGACGTTGAACAGGACAACTGTAATGCCAATGTATTTGTGGATGCTGCTGAAGAAAACCTCCGAGGACAGCATCGAGGTCGCCACTCAAAGGCCAAAGCCTACGTTGTTTTTGAGGGTCGCATCCCTGGAGTTTACAAGACTTGGTAAGCATTCAACACATTCTCTCGAGTTTCAATGTAATCATATTTATTATGTTAGGTATGCTTGTCATGACCAGGTCTCTGGTCATCCCCACAACAGGTACCAAGGTTTTTGCACCTTGCAGGAGGCCCAGGACGCATGGAACCACAGTCTTGCCACAAGCACTGTCGGTCCACCAGGATCCTCCACTGCCCGCCTCACTGCAATGACTGAACACCGCTTACCCACACATACTCCGTCGAGGCAAGTTCCACATGCACCCCCATCCACACCAATCCCCAGCCCAAGCCGAGCACCACGCAGAACACAACCCGGGTATTCCTCTGCTCCGGCCCCATCACGTGCCACCTTTCGCAACCGTCCTGATTATTCGGCATGGCAAACTCAGGGTGATCATGGTATGTTTGTTGACTTCTTCAATGGTGTTTATCTTAATATCCAGGGACAGGTTGGTTGTGGAGCCCCGAGGATGCTCATAAAGCATCTCACCCAACACCTCAGGTTGAGAATGGCGTCCCTTTCCTCAGCAACAATGTTTTATGGTATGCAGTCATTGAGGGTCGTAACCCTGGTGTGCATCAAGGGCGGTATGTCTTCATTTTATATCTCTTTGTCCGCTGCTCATCAACTCAATTGACAGCTCTGCGGCACAACAGGTGATTGGTCGTGGTTCGGGTGTTGTTCGCATCGCTGCCACACAAGCGGAGGCCAATGAGATTTTCATGAAGCATAAGGTTAAGCACTTTGAGTGACGTGTCTTCCATGCTACAGTAGTCTTGTAGTTTTTTGTACTTCTTCGTAGATTCTGTCAAGTTGTTGTTCGCATCATAATTCATTCAAAGTTGACACATTGAAAGTTTAATGAAAGTTTGAAACTAAGGCACAGTGTACCGGAGTCATCGGCACTTGAGAGAGAACACTTTATGTACCCTAAACCTTACATTTGTACAATGTTATCACTATAGTATGTGCTACTGCACAGGGGTCATACAATCACTCGCCATTTTATATAGTTGGTAATCCCTCTCCCACCGTGTTTCCTTTAGGAGACGTAGCCTTTCATGCTCCTCTGGGTTGTCCTTCAAAAGTTGCACATCTGTTCGGTACCCATTCTCAACATAAAGGAAGAGCCCACCAGCACAATATTGAGTGTATGAGACGCAACAATCACCCTCCTGTACTGGGATGTTTGCATGTGTAAGGGTTGCAGAGGGGATGAGGATAAGAGCCCCAGGAGCTTAAGACCTGGGAAAACCATATGTCCACCCTTGGTGTGGTCAAACCTTCCTAGAGCCTGGATTGTGCACCATCCAACTGGTAAATTCATACCGTCTCGGTGTGCTTTAGTGAATACATTTGGGCCAAAGTTGAATGCAGCTGCAGGGAAGATACTGCGGGGAAGAATACGGCAAAGGTATGGCAGGTCTTTGAACAATGGGTTTAGAGTGTCGTGATCCATCATATCAGTATGAGGGCCTGTTCGAAGGTTCGTAGGATATGTTGCGCCTAGTCCCATGGTGACACCTACATTGACTGCAGGAAAGTCACCACATTTGTGATGCATTTCGTCATGGCTGAAGTTGGCATTGCGGCCTTCTTCCATGATTGCCTCATATGCCAACAAGCAGGACTCAAGATAGCTCAGGTCATTGGGGTGACCAACCAGGCAAGCAAAGATGCACCCATCTTTACAAACGAGAGGCATGCAAGTCCTACATGATATTAGGTAGATACCTACCAGGGAGAAAGTCGTTACTTACTTTCCATCCCACTTGATGAGTTGATATCCGGCGTCAAGTGCTTCTTGAAGTGACATGAAGAACCAACCTTCCTTGTCTCGCTGGCCAGGTCGGGCAGTAAATCCCCCGCTGTTAACCAGGAATTCTTCATGGGTCATGTTGGTTGGGATTGTCAGTGCGCCATGCATGTGGGTGGTGACAACTTCGGGCCTGATGGGATGATGTCCAAATTCGTCCACCTGTGCATCAAGACATTTGTGGTGTTTTTTATGAACGTGTTCGTTTTTTCCTCAAGTACATTTGGAGGATTCCACATGAGGGCATTTGAGGTCATTAGCTGGGTTGGAGGGTTGTGGAATAAAATATTCTGGGCGCTGACCAGCGCTGACCTTGAGATCACTAGAATTGCCCTGGTCAAGTAAGCGCATGTCCGATATGAGGGTTGTTGTGCGGATCAACATGGCCACTGCTAGGAGAAGGGTTTTCAGATTTCAAACGCCAAAACTCCGTGGCGTCATTATCCAGCTGGGGAGTAGTCAGCATTGCGTCATCGATGTGGCGTTACTCCGAGGCTGCCTTCAACAACACAGCAAGATCAAATGTTGGGTTATGTATGGGAACCACTTCGAATGGCGAGAACGTTGTTCCCGACCACGTCTGCACAGAGATGGCTTGACTAATCAACTTGGATAACGAAGCACACATTACGGACCATTCGTGGCATAGAAAAAAGCATTATCTGTAGGAACCGGTGTGTAAGTCAAAGCCTTTGTGGGTTTTGACATATCCCTTGCATTATATCGAAATTTGAGCAGCCAATCAGTCCAAGGGCTCAAACCAGGTTTAGTTCTAGAGCCCCCAGGCAGAGTGCCCGCCCAAATCCCGCTAAAATACAAGGCATCTGTCAGATTGAAAGTGCTCACCTTTGTGGATATATGACACTTTCACTGCAATAGAGACCTGCGTAAGTAGCGTAGCAAGATAATAGTATCAGAATCTCAACACCCACATGATGCGAGGAACTCTGTCATTGTCAATGTCATTGTGATGCCAAAAACTACAAGCCAAGCCCGGTCTACCTCCAGCTCTAGCAAGCTACACGTACGTTCAACGATGTTGACATCAGGCGGTCGCATAGTCGAAAGCAAGACTCTAGGCAAAAAAGCAATCAGGGAAAGTATTGCAAAGGCGAATGCCACGTGTCGCCGAAGACCTGGTGAGTTGAAGTTACAAACAGACTTGGTAGTTGTGGACTTACCTCAACTTGATAAGCTCCCATCGAATTGTCAGAACATGATGTTCCTGAAGTCACCATGAATTTTGTGGATGCATCTATTGACTTCAACACGGAGTACAATCTCAATTCCGTGCTCGACGGCTCCATCGCATTTGACCTCAGCCATGCAGGCAGTGAATTTGAACAGATTCTGGCTGACTGCTTGGATGAGGAAGTAAGGTAAGCATGTTTCACTTCCTCCACTCACGTTTGTTGAAACTTGACTTCACATAGCCAACGCCGGCAGCACAAAGACGAGCGGATCTGGTGCGATCACACAGAGAACTGGACTCACAGTTTTGAACCACAGATGGAAGGGATGACAGATGCGTATCTGGAGTGGGCTGTTAGCATGGGAGACAATGCCTTGGAGCGAGGCCCTACATCATCACGAAGTGCGGATCCTACATCCTTGCAAACTGGTGTGGTGGAAGGTAGCATCACACTAAGAGTAATGGATGTACATTGTACATGTTCATGGCTCTGTTTTCTCAATGCTGAAATTAACATTGTCTTATACAGGAACATATACTCACAGTATAGATATTCACGACAATGACCCCAATATTTGGCTGCTATCATTCGCCATGGCCTAATCCTGACTGCCCCTCTGAAGCCTAATTTCACATTCTCAACACGGGTCATGGAGCTGTATCGTGTAATGCACCCTCATTGCCCCCACATGACGATTGAACCATTTGTCAAAAGCCTCTGTGACCTCCACAAGATTCCCTTCCGCCAGTACCTCGCACAACAGTTTAGCTTCGCTTTCGATCTTTATCTTGCGATTCGTACGAACGTGCAGAGCCGTGTCAACGCTGCACTTGGTCATAACCTCTCAAAATGGTGTTTGAAGAATGCCTGTCCTGCGTGTACCTACAAATTAGAAGGCGAAGGCAACCTTATATTCAAAATCTTATTCACTATGGATGGCAATGACTCACTCAAGCACCTTCAGAGTGCAAAAAAATCACCTCCTGCTGATGGTGACCCAGGACAGCCTCTGCTGCTCGCCGAGTCCAACACCCGACATGATTCAAGGTCTGTTCCTGGGGATCGCTACCTGACACGTGAAGAGGTCGATCGTTGGGCAAAAGCTTCCCTGGAGGAGCTGCTGTCAGATGCAAGCAAGGAAGAGGTCAAGGATAACCCATGTGCTGGGCGCTGGACGAACATGGTCAACAAAATTACGGCAAAGATGTGGGGCATTTTCGACGAGACTGGAGTATTCCTGGCACTCTGTCGTCATGGTTTTGGGCTAGTCATTGCTGATATGGTCCAGAGCGGCGAGTTATATGTCTATAATACGTAGCTCTGTCAAATTGCTCACATTTTGTTGTTTCAGATCAAAGTACCCTCTTGCAGTGGTGGCCACTCTGCTTGAGGTCTTTGGGGAGGACATTGGAGGAGGGTATGACATTGGCTGCAAGTTCAAGACCACTCTCAATCAAAGCGAGTTGGGTGCACGTGCACGAGAACTGAGGTTCAAGGCCCTTGTTGGATCTTTCCATGGCCATGCACACAATCGAATATGCCAGCTCTCACACTTGGCTACCTATGTCGAAGGAATGGGCCTCGAGGATTTAGAAGGCTGCAAGTGTTTCTTCTCAAAGTCCAACCACCTTGCAGCCTCCATTCGTTATGCGACATTGTTCCATCGCCAACAGAAGATCGTTGAATATATGGCCCACACAGATGCATTTGAAACTGCGCAGAAACTGAGTATGTTGAGGTTTTTGTTGATTTTTTCTACAAGCTCAATCTAATTCAATATACAGGTATTTTCCTTGTCAACAACTACCGGCAGGTGCTTGGGATTCTTGCAGGAACGGACGCGCTTCACAAAACCATGAACAATCAAGGAATCACATTGACTGACGTGTTCCACCAGCGGCTCAAGGAAGAGCGTGCATATCTCACATCCCTGGCCAAGGAGCCTGTGCAGGAGACGTTAGAAATGGAGTATGATCAAAAACTTGTCAACTATCACGCCGTATTGTATGTTATCTTTTGTCTTTCTTCCTCTCAATGCTTAGCTTATCATCTGTAGTGCAAAACTCGACGAATTAAAGCCCATGTGGCACACTTACAACCCCCAGGTTCCTTCCACGTCATCTGCCAGAGCACCAGCGCAAAACGACAGTACAATCCTGAAACACAGCTTCGACCTGCAGTCCAGGAGCTTGAGCTACAGCTGGAGGTTGGCGAGCAGTGGACTCCGGAGTGCGAAGAATGGAAGGCGGCATCAGTCATGGTGGGGAGGCAGAGATACCAGCGCTGCCTTGATGAACTAGAGGGGCTGGTGGTATCCCACATGTTTGAACTCACGAAAATGAACATGTCACAGACAGGTATGTCTTCTGCATGCCTTGCTTCGCTCGACGCCTAATCGACACATATAACAGGATATAAACTAAGAAAGCACATTGGAAAGGCCCTAAAGGTGCGATCACAAGCCATCAGGTCCACCCTGGAGCGTTACAATACTGCCGCCGCTCTGATGTCCCCACTGCGTCCCTCCCTCTCTTGGGATCAAGTAGTTGAATATGCAGATTTAGCCGATTTCGACCTTCTTTGCGACTGCCGCCAAGATGTCTGCGAACGCGTGTGGGCCCGGCCTGCTGCTCGACATGCCATGGATCAGTATTGTAAGACAGAACATGCACGTGAGGAGATTCATCGCCTTGACATTGAAATTAAACGAGTGATCACTCACATGCGAGACAAGGAGGTTTTTCTTTTGGCAAAGGAACAGGAGGTTGCCCAATCCAATGTAGCTCTTGCCTACCAGGTCCGTCGATATTGCGATGAGCAGACCCGCTTTTACGACTCACACTGCCAGCACTTCAAAAAACTTTCAACAAACCCGCTCTTCAGCGGCTCTATCATCCCTAGCGTTCCTCTCGACAAGTCTTTGCTCATAACGGACCCTCGGGTTGACATGGACATTGATGAACCACAGGTGGCCCTGGTCAATAGTGAGGAGGAGGAGGAGGAGGAGGAGGAGGAGGGAGAGGGGGATAGCATGGGTCTCCTTGCTGATGCCCTGGATGCATTCACAGTAGCTGTTCACTAATTCATCCCTTAATTTATCTATTTATTTCTCGATTTTTCAAGTCATTTTGAAAGAAGGAGTTGAGCTTGTCGTGCACAACGACGAGCTCACATGTTCCGGGGCTATTGGGGCCGGTGATGGCACTGCCGAGGTAGAAATGATCTGTCAGTTGTCATGATATTGATGGCAGGCACACATCAACACGGTCCGAGAGGAGCCGAACAACTTACGTAGTATTTATCAAATTCTTTTTGTTATTTTTCGGTGTAATTTACTTGTATATTTGTGCTCATCGTGGCTGACGATGAACAGAGGGTGTAGGGCGGGAGGGAGGCAGTGGCGGACGATGTTGATGGCAGCCATTAGTGCTGATCTGATAGTGCCCAACAGTGCCCCTGGCATACTCCGACAACCACCTCAAATTTCCTCCAAGTCCCCCATATTATCTAGTTGTAATTTGTATCATAGAGAACTTACATATTCCATTTAACTTAGAGGTGTAACTGAGTACCGAGTTACATCTCTATTTAGAAGGGAAGGGTGGGACACGCAGGTGGCCTCTGACCGGTTGCGACCAATCACGACCGCTGTGCACACAGATGTACTCTATCCCCTTCAAATTCATCCCTGGAACGTCCAAATCAGACATGAACTGAGAGAGTTATGATCAAAACAATCCTGGATGCAGTCAGTTTGTGTACTCCCCACTGTTTTGAGCATATCTCTGTCAGTTCTTGACCGATTTACAACGTGCCAGGCTGCAAATCAGCATAGGGAGTATATCTAAACATTTGGATACTGTACGATATGTATATCACGCTGCTTGCGACTGATTGCAACCGGAAAAAGACCAGTCACAACTCAGTTGTGTTGCAACTGGTTGCAACCGGTCTTTTTGATCTTGCAACTGCTAGTAACCGGTCCCTAGTGGTTCTGGTCGCAGTCGCAAGTATCTGGGACTTGCAGCGACTGGTTGCAGTTCCGGTTCCTCGAAAAAGGGGCAAAAAACCGGACTGGACTGGACCTTAAAACACTACCCAAAGTAGAAGATTTGTCAGCACTGAAGTGGTGAAATGTCATGCTGAAGTAGAATATTACAAGTTGCACAGGATGGCATGGTAAAAGCATTTGGAGTCAATATATAATAGGTATATACTTCAGGATTAAAAAAATGAAAAGAGTTGGTTCACTTTTAGCAGCACACTGTAAGGATTATTGTGTTCACCACTCATCTTCCATTTTTCACCATCCACACCCACCATCAGAAAACGGGAAAAAATTGAATCCATATTTGTAACATGTGTACCCTCTCCACTTCAGGCAACCCCCTACCAGTACCCTCTTAGGGTAGTTGCTCCCTACTACCTAACTCCCCTTAGGGGGTCTGGGATCAGGTCCCAGACCAGCCTCCCTGGGCATGCCCATTTCTTGTTGCATTTTAGTGTGGGCATGCCCAAATAATTGTGGGCTTGCCCATAGTGAAATTATGAACATGGGCATGCCCAGACAGAAGTCATGGGACTTGGGCATGCCCACACACAGGTTTTGGACTTGGGTGCACCCAAGGGAGGAATGGGCATGCCCACACAGATGATACAGATATGGGTGCGCCTGCACACAGGTTATGGACTTGGGTGCACCCTTGCACATGCTACCAACTTGGTGGGCACGCCTGTGTGTATGTTTATGTATCTGGGCACACCCACACACACGGGTTATGGACTTGGGCACGCCCGTGTGCATGTTACCAACTTGGTGGGCACGCCCAAGTGTGATGCGCTGAATGTCTCTAAGTTAGATTTGTGATGGGTTTGCCTTAAGACATGAGACTCTTATTCTTACAAGTACAATTTAGTATTCAAACAACCACATTGCGGGGATGCTTACTACAGATGTGAGATGGTGGATAAACTCGATGCCATATTAATTGATATTGATAATCAATAAAAAACATTTTATCAACTAAATATCATGTTGAATCATCCATATTGTCATCACCAGGCTGCATGGACTTGACCAACTGTGCTATAGCTGCTAACATCTCTGGGGTCATTTCAAACCGGTTACTGGGGCCAGCAACCTCTGTGTGTGGCTTCTTCAGCTTGCTGGGACCAGCAACTGCCAGGGAAGATGACGAGGATCTAGGTGCGTCATTTCTCTGCAATGCCATCACTCTACCAAGCCCATCCCCTCATGCAGATGCCCTCCTGGATGACGATGAAGAATGATTCTCAGATAATGAGCACCCCCCAAGTGCTTGTGCAATCTCCCACAGGTCTCTCGCCAACCACGACGATATGGAGCAGTGGCGATCACTGCTGGCGCGCGCCCATGAACGGGGGCGTACTTACAAGTTGTCAGACCCCTCCGATGAACCATTGCCCCCTCCGATGCTATACAGAGTGAGAGTAAAGGTAAATGTATATTGCTCATTCAATATTTTTTAATCCAGTGCTAATTAATCTTACAGGAGGGTTATGAGGAGACAGCTGCAATGGTAGTGGGGTACAAGCTTCTGATGGTGGGAACTGCATGGGCACTGTCGGTTAAATCCATCATTGGACACATCTCATGTCTGACATGGATATTTATCGAGTCCTCCAATGGCACCAAAGTTAGTAAGCTCTGTGCAAATCTTCGCGACATATACCTGTGAGAGATCCACCCAATTGTTGAGAATTTGCACGAGTACCTACATGAGCCTTTCCTTGCCCCCAAGGAAGGTGATTTTGTGCACCTCAACTCTCCACCACTCTATGGTGATGACTTAGTGTATGTTGCTGGTTATAATGCCCCTCTCTGGGTGGAGGGGCACAAGAGGGATTTTGGTGGTCAAGGGGCCAATGTCTTGATCGTGCCTCAGGTTGAACGCTTCATCAACCGAACCAAAGGCAAGGGTAGGGTGGGACAACCCTCTAAGTTATTATTGGGTGTTAAGGAGGCTATACGTTTATTTAGCACAGACGCTGATGTGCATGTGACGGTACGGTGTGAGTAGCAAGTAACCTGTTTAGCTGTACAATCCTAAGTACAGGCAAGTCTGCCTCCAAAATTCACTTGTAATTGTCACTGCACATGCGTGTTCGAGGGAATCAGTGAATAAGAGCCACTCTTTCTAACTTCAATTGGATAGGGTTTGACAATTGCGATAGGCTTCCTGAAATATGGCTTATAAACTTTATGTCACAAAGTTCAATTTGTGGGCGAAGTAATCGTACTAGATTCTACTTCTTACACTCTGCAGAATGCTACCCGGAATCTCTGGTTCACACCGATTTGTACTTATGCAAAGAAGCTGAATGTATTTCGGGGGAACGGAAACTATTTAATATGAGGATTTCTTGGGTTTTTATATGAGCGAGGGTATGAGATAAGATGTAAATAAAGTAGATTAATAAAAGTGATAGGAGATTCAGATCGTACATGTGTCTTGACGATTCATCAGGGTATAGGGCATATTTTCTGTAACCCCTGTGCAGGTAATTCTCCTGCGTGGTTGCGGGTTGTCTCGGGATGCCATATTTGGTCTTTTACCTCGGGTAATCCTATTCCATGTGTGTGCGGCACTCCTTGTGCCTATATTTTGTAGGTTAATCCTCCCGAGTGCCTGTAATGCTGCTGCTATAGATCATTTTATTTGATCTTCCTGTATATCTACTAATTATAGTATTGCGTGAGCCGCGAGCAATGTGCGACGCACATCGGCACTTGTTCGGACGAGATGCTCAATCCGGTGGTCAGGCACTGGTCTTCCATCGATGGCTTCTGTGGCCCTGGAAACAATAGCGCTGATGTTTGACAGGTACTGTCCATCAATAGTCGTGCTCTGTTAGCTCCGTTCTTGCTGTCCATTTCTCCATCCGGGTGCCTAATGGATACTTGCGTGATCCTGGTTCTGAATGATACTTTGTGTGCTGCTCCTTCCATCTTTGACTTCATTGTTGTTCTTAGGGTTTTTATAAGTCTTACTGTGGCCTTTTGGTCCTGTTATTTAGTGGTGTCGTATTATGCATGCTGCTTCAATCGTCTGGATTATATTTAGACTTGATCAGTAGTCTACATTTGCTGTCCTTAGTCGAGACGCTCCATCAAGCGCCGTCTTCTTTGGCTCCAAAATGTGATGGGTTTTCAGACACTCATTTATACGGACATGGACCTGGGAGGTGTCCTGTCTTATGCTCTTTACTAGATTACTGATATTCCGTGAGTTAGAAATGATAGTCTTTCTTGCAAAATTCATACTGCCAAGATTTCTGGCCTATCAACGCACTCAATGTAAAGACACTTCAGGCAACCCCCTACCACTACCCTCTTAGGGTAGTTAGTACCTACTACATAACCCCCCTAAGAGGCTCCAGGACCAGGTCCCAGCCCACGCCCCATGGGCGCACCCAAACCATCAATGGGCGCACCCAAAATAGCAATGGGCGCACCCAATTACTGTAGAATTTGATGTGGGCGCGCCTAGGTCCGTTACCTCCATACAGGCACGCCCGCAATAGGAATGGGCACGCCCAGGCATAGTTTACATCCATGGGCATGCCCACAACAGAAATGGGCACGCCCAAGCAGACCAGGGCGCTCCCCCCCTTTTCCGCTCAGAGTCCAGTGGAGTCCAGTGGACTCCAACAGACTGGCGCGGATTGACTGGGCTGGTCAATTTCCATTCCCTATCAATATTATTGAATAGAGAAAAACTTTTGCAAAAGGCACAAGTTGAATGGATGCACTCGCAGAGATGACTAAGCATCGAATCAAGGTGATATAACCACTATACCAGTGGGCCATTATTGCTTGTCATAACATAGTTGATTATGGTCATTGCCGGCTGTGGCATGTGCTGACCGCCCACGTCAGCCATGTCAGTGATCAATTTCAGGTTCATTCCCTCTTCTCTTCCTACCACCACCACCTGTTACCCTCCGCCTCCCGCCTCCCCCCTGCTGCCACCACTGCTGTCATGGCACAGCCCTGTGCAATGAGGTACGTACAACTGCCACCACCCTCCCCGCAGTCCCACTAAACCAACTACCTACAGCAGCCATGGCAGCACGACAATGAGCAACAAGGCACAAGGTGCGTTGACGACACCCCCCTCCCTCACTGACAGCACTGCCCCCACAGTAGACCACTACCACCACCACTAGCACCCACCACGGAGCCCACTGCATGATACGGAGCAACATGGAACGAGGCGGAATGACACGGAACAACGCCCAACAACACAAAACACTGCGAGGGCAACGCCAACGAGCTGTGAGGTGAGCTAACACCCGCCCCACTGACCCCCCTACTAACGAGAGCCACCCCCACAGCACAACCAGACCGACATGGAGCAGCGCAGACACCTGCGCAGCAACACCAATGCACACCCATGACCAGCCCACAACTGCAATGACGCCAACGCACACCCCAGACACTATGGCACACACCCACAACCACTGCACACCCACAACCACCACACACCCATGACCACTGCACACCCACAACCACCACACACCCATGACCAGCGCAAACCCACGACCAGCGCACATCCATGACAACGCCAGCAGCGCGGGCACCCACACACGGAGCAACACCAGCACACGCACACGACCACACCAGCACACACCCCGGACCTGACAACCAGGATGACTGCCACGTCAACGTGCCCAAACCCCCGACATGTGCCCACCAACCGTCCCACACCAGAACGAAGGCACCACCCACCCCCAGAACCAGGACCACTGCCATGTCAGCAGGTCCCAAACCCCCGATGCATGCATGCAACAGCAGCATGCACCACCACTCACCACCCACCCACACTGCCGCCCACTGCCTGTCACCCCCATGCCCGCATGAGCCCTACATGAGCCCGACCGACTGACCTGCCAACCCAATGACAAGTGCCCAACCATTGACCTCTGGAACTGACCCACACCCACCCATTTGGCGAGGCAGGGTGCCCATGCCAGTCCCTTGCTGCCTGCGCACCCCAAGGCGGCGGGGGCGGGTATGGATTATATATTATTAAATAGTTATATGTATTACTTAGTTTCTTTGAACAATACAACGGTGTTGTTACCCAAGTGTTATATTGTCAATGATAATTTTATTGCCCTGAGTTCTTGTGTTCAATTCTGTTGAGTTGAAAGGTTTGCCTCCAATTTTTTTTAAATTTGCACAAGGCATTTGTCTGCTTAATGCAGTTGGAGTCTGGGTGGAGTCCTGTGGAGTCTGAGTGGAGTCCAGTGGAGTCTGGGCAGAGTCCAGTGGAGTCCAGTGGAGTACATTTAGTGTCCACCGGAGTCCAGTGGACTCCATCCAGACTCCATCCGGACTCAGTGGACTCCACTGGACTCTGTGCAGACAAAGGGGGGGAGTGTAAAGTATTGTAATTATTCTAAAGTGTATAGGTCTCCTGGAACATATATCTACATGTTTTCCAACACTTACCCCCACTGAAAACAGGCAGGAATGGATGGATGGTGCAGGATCCTTATGGATAACCTTGAATATCTAACGGGATCACATCAAAATCTAAAAGGGGACTCGGAATGATCGCTCCGAGTTTCTGCATCAGTCAAGATCAATTGTAAGCATCACAATCCCAAAAGGGACTCGGAATGATGGCTCCGAGTTTCTGATCATTTGATTGACAGAACATGTCAATGACATCACGTCTATCTACACTCAAATCAAGTGCTCGGAAACCATCTCCCTGCTTCCCCTACATGTAAATAGAAGTCCCACATGATATATAACCACTGTACCATTATAATATGTGATGTAAGACACATTGTAGAAATAACAGGCCCCCAGGACCATGTAGAGGCTGTCTGAGACATGTCTGATGCTTTTGCTTTTCAAATAAACAAGGATAAACAATCTGATCAAAACATCGCCACCTCATTCCCCAGCTCCCCTCT
>JABCKT010006749.1:0-20328 GCA_018858115.1 Tephrocybe rancida | reverse complement strand
ATAACCCATTTCCGGTCCAGGCCAGTGTTATCGTAGAATGTGGTCGCAATATGCATTAACATTACCATTAGGTCAGCACCCTCTGCAATGGCGTCGACGGTAATGTCAGCCTGTACATTGTTCTGGATTCAAGGAACACCACTGATCCCAACGCTGCGTGCCATGATTTCCGTGCTTTCACAAACAATTCAAGGCCTGACTGGTATTTTGAGAATATAGTCCACATGCACTATGCCGCTCTGCAAGGTCTCCTTGGTATACACCCAAGGAGATTAGGAATATGGCAACCACACAGGACCGTTCTGTCGGTATCTACAACAGGCTCATCTACAATGTCACCGACTATATCACAAGCCCACCAGTTGTTCAAGCTCCGTACAGTCAGCAGGCCCCTGCTACAAACACAAACTTCATGAGTTCTTCCATCCTCAAGGTCTTCAAATTCGGTGCAGGCAGGGACGCTACCAGGCAACTTGACAGCCTAGCCATTGCCCCTGATGTTCTTGCTCGCCAGAAGATCTGTTTGCGCAACTTATACACCATTCGACAACTGGTTGACAACCGAAATTCCAGTGTCAGTTCTCCACCTACCTCCTCCTCAGTCTCTCAATCATCATGATCACCGTCATCGGCTTCAAATTTTCGGCGTCCGTCAATTCGCTGCTGCTCGCGCTCCTGAAGACCACGATAAATTTGTTATTTGTCAGGTGCCGTGTTATACAGACGGTGATGCGTCGTTGCGCAGGACCATCGACTCATTGGCACAAATGAAATCATCAGGAAATCGTGAAGGTGCCGGTTTTTGTGGGCGGAGTTTATAACTCGGTGGCAGAACGACGGTCAGTTTAGATGACAATATAATGACATATATTTTCTCAACACGATGGTATCGACTGTATAATGAGCCTGGTTTGCCATGATGAAAGATTACAAACGCGTGATGGTTAAGTACAAACGCCTACAGTCTGATAGGCAAGTCAGATTTTATAATGTTTGATACCCCAATAGCTTGGTGAGACTGACTATTGGAGGTGCCTGCGACACCAGAGTGGAAGATCACGAAAGTATGATAGTACTGTTCAAGTCCCTTCAGCCTGATATGCACATAAGACTTTATAGTGTTCAATAGCCCGATAACTAGATGGTACTGATGATAAGAAACAGCTAGGTCATCAGAGCGAAGGAAAAGGGAAGAATGATGATTGAATACAAGTTCTTAACAGCCTGACAGACACATCGGATTTTATAATGCCTGATATCTTGATAGCTGGGCAGTGCCAATTGTGGAAAACACCTGGGCCATCAGAGGGAAGGAAAAGGACACTGCTGCGGCTGATTGCAAGTCCCCACCAGCCTGCTAGACATTTCAGGTATGGTAAGGTTTGATATATCAATGGCACACTGATCTCTACCGCAGGGAACACCTGCATTATCAGAAAGAACATAGTATTATTACGGCTGAGTGCAAGTACTGTGGTTGCAAACGTGACCGTCACTGTGTTGCAACTGGTGGGCCGAGAACAGAAAAAAGGGACCCGAAAGATGGTGTCACAGTTGCGTGGGGCTCGAAGGGAGGAGTGAATTCCAGACTGGCACCAGTGCACAGTGTTATGGACACAGGGGTTATCATATTCATTACACTACATAGACAGGAAGCACCAGGCAAGGATGGTGAGTGGCAGGGCATGTTGAAGGGAGAGTCGAAGGCCTCGATCCTCGAAGCTGGCTTAATGTGCACGAGAAGAGCTGCCATTTGTGCAACTGTGCCATTCGCAATCTTCAAGATCTGCCTTGACGAATCACATCCAAGTCAGTCCCGATTTCGAATTCCAAAGAAAGGAGACTCACCCTCAGGCAATAGACAAGAAATCGACAGCCACGTTCAAAGTTTCCAAAACAAGTTCGCTAGTGAGAGGCTGCTGTTGCTGCTCTCAGGCCGACGATGAAGAGTTCGTGGAGAACCAGTGTGAGATCGACAATGTACGCTTCCAGACATTCAGATGTAGAATAGAAAGGCCTACGTTAGAGCTCTCCTCTTCTGGATCTCGGAAGTTCCACACCTTGACAATGTCCAAATGAAGCCGGAGTAAACAGTCCAGCAACACATGGCCCCTTGAACACAGAGAACACAGAAGTGCTCTTCCCCGAATTCTTCATGTACTCTGCCACATTAATGAGCTCGGTGGTGATGGGTCCATGCAGAAAATACATGCTTTGAACACTTTGCTGAGAGAGAGAATTGTTCAGATAAGGAAACAAAGCATTGAAATACGTACTCGAGGGAACACTCGACCTTCTGTTTCGGATTGATTCACTGAGCTACAGCCTACGGAACTAACGTCTCCTTCGTGCGCAAGCATTTCTGCGTCTTCTTAGTCAGATCTTCAAGCATTTGCAGAAAGTCTACACCGCGGCCCTTGTCAGAGATTTGCTCGGAGGCACCAGGAAAAGGTAACACAGACTCGGGTATCTCTCCTCCGTTGATACTGGTACAAATGTGATTCACTGTTGAAAAGGATTCAGCGACTGCGGAAAGCGATCGAGCAGTTTCGCCTGCTGCTCAAAATCCCTGATTGACGCATCCAGAGAAGACCGAGCTTCATTGACTGCCTTTTGCTGAAGTTCAGAAGCGTCGGTTTTCTCGCCTGGCCTGGCCATGCTTGAATGGTATTGGTTGAAAAGAAGATCGTAATTTGTGAAAACGACTATCACAGGACTTATCTTCACTGAAGCATGTGGTTAGTTCAAACCTCCAAACAAAATCAATAAAAGAGTTACAAGAGGTCGCTACTTCAACAGGTCGGAGTCATCGGCGGTTTGCATCAAGCGGGACCCGGTCCAGGGGGTTTCAACGCACAACCTATAAGTTGGAGATATTCATAAAAGAATCTGTATCAATATCGGCTAAGTACTTACCAGATAGGTGGAGCTGATCCTTAATGGATTTCTTTTTGCACCTCTGGTGTATGAACTCCTTGACGATGTCCCAATTATCCATTCTTCCTGGGTTCGAACCCCTTACTATTGTGAAGGATGAAGCGTGGATTGTCATCCGACATGTACCCTCAATCGATATTGCCCCTGTACGATCATTGGCGATATCAATGTCCTGTTTATCGTGAGTAGGGGTCAAGACAGAGTCAGGCAGTAATATGACCTCTGCAAATATTGAAGAATTTGACAATTCCTTGATGGACTGAAGGAGAATCGAACTCCCGGCCAGTCAAACGAATGGATGCCCTTGATGTAGCAAGCTACAGTAACCATTGCACCACACAGACGGTGATTGTAGGACGTACAGGAATGATTGAAAAATAAATGTATAATTGTTGTAGCATAACCGGTAGTAACCGCGTGGGTGCAACTTGAAGCAAACAGTGTCATCATAAATCCGACCAAACTAATTAGAATTTATGCAGGGGCTTAGGGTATACAAGCCTGCATCTAACCATTCCACAACCCTGTAGCCCTTAGGTAGACGCCCTGGAAGCCTGCCTATGATCGGGGTGGAAGCTACTGTTAGCACCCTATCCATTATCGAGTCTTTAAAGCACTTACTCTGCCCACCACGTGAGAATGTTCTGGAGCCTCACATCATTCTTGTGGAGTTCAAAGAACCTCAGCATAGAGTCGTAGAATGTGTGAGCCTCTGTCAGGACATCTCGAGAGAAAAAGACAGTGTCAGAACTCAGTGCATATCTAACCTGAGAATGTTTAGGCGGGCCGGGTCAGCAATTCTAATTCTTACCGATCAAAGGAAGGGATGGGGCACTGACATGTGTAGCTATATAGGCTATCGAAGAAAGAGTCACTTCTGGGGCCTGGGTATCCTCACCTCCGGCAATGAGCACCTCCGTGTCTCTGATGTATTGGAATGCCTGTCCATCAAAACGATCCTCAGTGAGCAGTTGATAGCGAAGTACCGAGCTGAAGACCTACTTTGACTAGGAGTGTACTTTGGAGCAGCCCAGCCCACGGATCTTCTGGGCAATAGATAAAGTCGCGGAAAACAAAGTATGGCCAATACGAAGTGGAGTCCACTTTATGAGATAAAAGAGCGTCACGAACTCTAGAAAGGTATTAGCTGACGCAACCATCGTGCAGAGGATAAATACAACTAACCCCTCATCCGACCAATTCAAATGGACGGGACATAGCAAAGAACCTGTGGTGGAGTGATGAAAGCCCTGATTGGCTTTGAGGCTACCATGGAGGGGCGGGCTGAGTTGACCGTTCAGGGGGGTAATCCACTGGAGAACCTTGCCTCTTAAGGACTTTATATCGTCCCTATTTGCCCGGGTAACACCCCTCTGAATCTGTAGGGTGACCAGATCGCTGAAGGTAAAAGACAGGCAGGCGGAGGCTGATATATATGCCCTGCGTACCATTGTAACCACCCTGCTAACGTCATCCTCAGGCCCATCCATCCTTATTTGTTCCAACGGTTGGTAAAAGCGTGCTAGCTGGCAATAGGCTTCAGACCGACACGGTTCTCTGGGGTGAGCCAAAAGGCTTTTCAAAGGCAGGAATGCGAGACTCAATGGGAGACGTACTCTGGTGTCAACACTTCCTCAGACTTCGAAGCGTCATCGTTGGGAACCAATGGTGCAGATATAATCGGTCCATTACGAATCACATTCGATATTGTGGGGAAGGCGTTGACGGTGCGGGTGAAACACTGGCCAACTCGCGAGAGCGTACAAGCCCTTCAAAAATGTCAATCACCATTTATGAGTCCTCAGAGGTTAGTAGCTACCTTTCCGTCGAAGCCTGATCATGCCTGCGCGATTCCACAGCCAGCTGAGGCTCGTCCATTAGCAACTCAAGTCCTTCACAGTAAAATTGGCTGCAAGCGTCGGGCGGAAACACTCCCAGACCTGGAATGCAGATGAAGGCATTCTGACGCCTGAGAGGTCGACTCGGAGAGGTATTACGTGTTCGCGCAGAAGGTGGCATTGGGGGTTAGGCCTGAGAGCTGTAAGAATGCCCATTGCTTGTGCCTTTTGTATCCAGCAAACTCCATAGACGGTGCAACTTCGCCGATGGGTTTCAGAACGGGCATAGTACCGTTATGTATTAGAAGGTGAAGAATTGCCTTGGAAATACCTCTCCAAGTCGCTAAGGTGGGCAAGGATGGCCGTTAATTTGTCTGCCCATCAGTAAGGAGGTCTTGGACTAGGCCCGAAATGCGAGGGCTACTAGCGGCCGCCACCCTGCCAAACGGAACCAGGTTAAGCACTGGTCACGGCCCTCATTGAGCAGCAGCATTGTCGGTTCCAATCCGATGAGCGAGGAGATAGTGCTAAAGGAGTACTGAAATCACAGGTGAAGCCATAAAAAGCTGGCGAAGAGGAGGCTTGAGTCTAGGTCAGCATTTCTCCGAGAACTTTGGCAGGACCTACTAAAACTGAAGATGCACATTGAAAGTGGACAAAAACATCGAACTTGTACGTGTACTGTCAGGGAACGCACATCGGCATGTTTGCGCGAGAACAGGGAGTCGATCAATACCGTTTACATAATCGTTCGTAGCATTCAAGATTCGGTCGATGCCGGTCTTGGGGCTTGCCATATCGGGCGCATTTGATGCAGACGAGCGTGATCGAGAGTGCAAATGCTGTCAATTGGTGTTGAACGTTGAATGGCTGTGAACACACGCGAACGAGATATCTAGGGTACCAGTACACGTTCCAATGGAGGCGGGTACCCAGAGTCGTTACGGTCGGACATAACTCGGCCCAACCACAATATAACTTCAAACACGAATAACGCCCGAAGGAGAATCGAACTCCCGACAGGGCGCATCTTATTATCTGGCACAAATACCAGCTACACCACTGGCACGCACGAGTAATTGTGGTGTGACAGCACGTACTACAACATTTGTTGAACGGAGTAAAACATGACTACTTGGCTATACCGAATTGCAGGGCATTCAAACTACTGTAATCATAATGTCATGTTCGAAATTTTATCCATAAAATAATGTGCGTGCTTAGATGAATTCAAGTGCAGTGTGCGGAAGCAATGGTAACTGCGCTTAGCTGACGGCATCAAGTTTCAGAACATTGCCTATGTTCTTCGGTCAGCTAGCTAGCACTGGCGCTAAACAAGGAGTTTCACTTACGCTGTCCACCAGGTCAAGAGCTTCTTGAGCCTCGATTTTTTGCATGTATCGAAGAAGTCTATCGCGGTTTCATAGAATCGTTGGGAGCCTGTTGAACGGCTCTTGGCCTGAAACATTGTGCTGGAGCTCATTGTGTATCGGACCTAACAACCAGGTTAGCAAATGAGTAGCAGGAGCAGGAGCAGAGAACAACCTGCACAGCGACATAGGCGATTAATGCAGGAGTAATTTCTAAGGCGGGCCCTAACTGTGCTGTCTCGTCTCCGCTGAGAAGATCGAGGCTTCTTAGGTGCTTGTACGCCTAGCCAAAACAACAGTCAGAATCCAGTGTATATCCTACAAATGCGTACTCACTTTTACAAGGAGCTCACTCCGGAACAAACCATTCCACGGGTCGCTTGCATCATACTTATAACCACAGTAAATGAAACGAGGCCAATACGAGGCCGCATCAATTTCTCCAAATTTGAGATCATCGCGAACGCTGGATAGATCTATTGAGCGAGAGGTTATGTTATTACAGAGTTCAGGACTTGCTCCTCGTCCAACCAATTTAAGTGCGCAGGGCACAACAAAAAACCTGTGGCTGAGTGGTGGAAGCCTCGATCGATTTTGACACCAGGACCCAGTGGCGGAGTCAGTTCAAGACCAGGAGGAGTGATCCAGTCAAGGATCTTTGCCTTGAAGGTTTTGGTGTCATTGCTCTTTGCCCGTGCTGCGCCTCTTTGAATCTGTGCCAGATACATATGCCACGTCAACAGCATATACAAGTGTGATAGAAAGCGCCACGTACCAATGTTGAAATCCT
Source organism: Tephrocybe rancida (assembly GCA_018858115.1). NCBI lineage: Eukaryota > Fungi > Basidiomycota > Agaricomycetes > Agaricales > Lyophyllaceae > Tephrocybe > Tephrocybe rancida. The sequence goes on along the minus strand of JABCKT010006749.1, from coordinate 13,393 downwards.
GGTAATATTCACTTCCGACCCATGAGTCATAAGTACCTCCAAGGTTGGTTCCAAGTGCAACAGGCAAATATAGGCTTCATATTGGTGGAGGTCTCTATAGACATGGCAAGAAAACATTCAGTGCATGTACTGGAATAAGGTGAGTGACGAATAACGTACTTGGCACTAATAAACTCATCGCTGTCGTCGCATATGGCAGCAGAGATAATTAACCCATTTCTCAACAAGGTTGAGATGTTGCAATATGCGAGAACAGCTTGAGTAATTCACCGGCCAAGCCTGAACAAAGGATCCCTCCTCCCAAAAACGCGAGGAGTCAGTATTTGGGTTACTCATGCGTGAAGTTGGAATCATATATATTTGCTGAGTTAATGCCACGCTCCTGGAGATTGAGAACCCGGTCTGATTTGGACTCAGAGGCCTGATGAACGCATTCTCACGCACGAGAGGCCATGTCCTGGCGATCCGGGGGCTAGTAATGGACAGCGTGTCTGTGGTGAAGAACTTTGAAGGAACCAGATTAATTCGGCGTCCGACTGGAGAAGCTGAGGCACCGGCTCGTCCGCTGGGAGGCAGTATGAAATGAAGAGTGAGAAGGAGATAGATAGCGTCATTGCAGTGTGAAAGACTGACCAATGGAAACCTTTATATATGTGCCAAATACGCATGATGTCTGGTACATGCGTCGAAACCAGACAACAGGATGGCGTACCATGACTGAAAGTATCGTCTTACTGGCATGAAACTCTACCAACATCAGCAGCTGAGAGTACCGCCGTCGGCCATGATTGTCCTCCTCGGTTCGGTTGAGGAACCTAGCCAAAATGGAACCTTGCAGCGAGGGTATGTCCGGCGTGGGCTGTGGGTCGACACCGTCTCCAAGGAAGTACACTTGGCTCAAGCAGATCGACACTTGATTCAAAGGGTGGTCGAAGGTGTATAGAAAAACTTTCCACTGGCGACCTTGGAGAACAGATGTGAGACCAACTTAATTTCAAGTCTGATTTGATGATAATAGCCTGATGCCAATCAGATCAGTAAAAATGGCACCGTTCTGTTCATACATCTCAAGCTTCGACCCTGGCCCAGAAACCTTCCATAACGAATTGTATTGAAAGTGAATTTACTAATTGTCCTTCCCTACTGAAGTGCATGAGATGTGTCCGAGTCATCCAAGCGCCCGAGTCATTTCAATAATTTTCAACACATCACCCTTCTTTCCAGCTGCAAGGTGAAGAACACCTGACGGCGGCATGACAACACCATCCTGGGCCACTGGGGGGTCGCCAGTGCTCCATAAGACACGGCCGTGGTTTTCGGCTTCTGGGCACATTATCACTTGCTGTGAGAAACTGATGCGCATGTCGAAGATTTGCAGGCTGGTATGACATGTCACAAGAAGAAGGTGGCCATTCTTCATGACCATCGTAGCACGGCCCTCCCACATCAGCCAACTTCGATGCCCGCGGCTGACCTCACCCGTGAAAGCGCTTAAGAAGACACCGTATTCTTCAAATAAATAAAATGCAAGTCCAACTTGTCAGAGTCTGCCACTGTCAATGGACAATGTCGCACTCACCAGGTAAGCACAAGAGGATCTCGTCCGACTTGTCTGCCATAAAAAAGGCATTGATTGGGTGAGCTAGGGGTTGGATTGCAAGCTTGGCCATAGGTCCTGGATTGATGAAAGCACGGGGCGAGATGGGGAGGTGTTTCCCAATCAATTCAGTGGTTTTATTACTGAGGTCTGTGTTAGCCTGAAGCTCAGAAAAGGAATGTGCATGTACAAACAACGGCGGGGTATTGAGTGAAATCTGCCAGATCGAAAATTCACTGCTATTGTGCCCAACAGACTTGGACTCTGCTATCACAATAAAACAGGCGCCTTTGAAGTCAATGGAATTTTTGACGAGGGTAACCAGAGGCAACTCTAAACATGCCAAGGGCATTCTGCAGTCCCCCAATGGATGGTGATCAGGAAGACTACGTGGGGAATGAGGACCGGGAGGTCTAAAAACTTCGAGGATGGTTGCGCCCTGAATATGATGCTATGAAAACATGCGTAAAAAGCCCAAACAGTGTCACACACATTCACATTAGAAACGACTACCAGGACCAGACCTAGGCCGAGTAAATTGCCAACGGCAATGAATTCTACGCTGCCAGGTGTAGAAATGCTATGGTGGGCTTCGTGAGGGGCAGGTTGGTATGGCAGATCACATCCGTCAAAGAATTTGCTTCCCAAAACATACAACACCTAGCAGAGGATATGTGGCTGAGAACGCCTTTGTATATAGAGATAAAGTGATGCTTGCCTTGCGGTGCAGAACAATAAGTATTTGGTATGGAAATTTGACCATTTGGTCTACCGGTGACATGCCTGACACTTGCTGCCAAGCTGAGTCTACAAGTCATGGTCGCGCGAATCAAAAAGATCGGTCAGATGGAGAGTGCAAAGGTGAAGATTTACCTTGGGAACACTCCAGAAGTGTATTGTACGTGAAATATAGCCCCTTTTCCGAAGCTACAGTGAGGACGGGAGTCCCTTTGAAGACTATGTAATTAATTAGCCGGGTTAGCGGTGGCTTTTAGATGGGACAAGAGATAGACTCACGCAATGGGACACTCGACGTGAGGCTCCCGAGAAGGCTGTGTAAGTTAGGGTAAGATCTGACGCTGGCTACTAAATGGCCTCCAGTACTCTCGTGACTCGCGACAGCAGCGCATAAGGCCTTGAAGCTGTCATTCTGTGCTTCTTTTGAGGAAAACGTGAACTGCAGGGCCTCATTTTTTGTCCCGGGCTGGTTGAGGGCTTTAAAAGAGATTCTCTGACCCCCGAGGATTGAGGATTTTGTTCGGAGAGCCGTAATACCTGCGACGGAAATGGGCTGGGGTAAAGTGTAAGCTGCGACGTTGGAGCTGAGAGCTCGGGTTAAAAATACCTTTTGCAACAGCAACGGAGGTCCCGGGTTCAGGGTGAGGGGCGCCGTGATGAATACTGTAAATTTAGGGGTTCAAATTATGGCAGGGTTGTCAAAGCAGGCTGGCGTACCGGAAGTGGATGTGACAATCAACTGTATGGCTGTTTCGCCTGGTAGCACCGAGGATGTAGCGGGGCTAGATGCTAGGAGTTTCCCTTGGGGATCCAACTACACAAGTTTGAGGGGATCGCGTCAAACACCCGCTGAGCGAAACTAAATGTAAATCACTCACGGGAAGTGCAATATGTATCTCGGAATCCAGGTCAAGAATGACGTCGGTGAGCGCTTGAAGATACTCAACATGGCTTGTCACGTCCCGCACCTGCACAGATGCAGTGTCTGCAATTTGTTTCACCATACAATTAATTGTGGCACCCATTTCGTGGTCAGGGTGGGCTTTGGGGGTATGCTTGAGGCACTCCGTGACAAGTAACTCAGTCCGAAGTACTCGGGGAACAGGCCTTACGATGAAATGGTCCAAAGAATGCCTTCTTAACAATGGAAGAGGTCTTGTGTGCTGGACAAAAACAAAGCAGTCATCAGTAGATTGGCATGAGCTACAGCATCAATCCGCACTTGTATGAATGCACCGAAATGGGGGTTAAGAGCAGCCTCTCGCTCTACAAGGTGCTTTGCCAGCGGGTAGTTCGCCATATAAGGGATGAGTTCAGAATGAAGATCCGGGGATGAGACAAAGTTAAGAACTACTGGGAGAATGGAGTCAAGAATAGGGTGCATAACGCGCTGGTACGTGAGCAGCCTTTCTAGAAATTTATTGGATAGCTTCATCAGGGCCTCAACGTGTGAAAAGACCGCGCGGCAGAACTGATCGCGCTCGATTGAATCTGCGATGACGTCGTTCGTACTCAGACGTTGGGAAAAGACCTTCCACAACCCAAACATCAGCATGCGAACGGACAGTGAGTGCCGCATGTGCTTACTTTGTGGAGTGTCACTAGGTCATGGTGGTACTGCAATTCTCCCTTGATAAACTCAAATTGCAAGCTGTGCAGCAGTCAACATCCGGTCAGCAAGCAAAATTGTTCGTGTGACACACCATTGCCATTCCACCTCTTCACCGCTGAGTTGAGCCTTGATATAGTCAGGCACTGTATCGTGCCAGTGCACTTCAAAAGCTGGCCCAAGACCTTCGGAAGTTTGAAGGTTGATGAGAGCTATGTCGTTTACAGTGAGATCCTTCAGCTTGTTGATGATAACCTTCATGCTGAGGCGATCTTTGCATGGAGGGGCATGCCATTCCACCGGCATCCTTTCTAGCACTAGAACCATAGTCGCAAGGTTAGTGGAGGGTAGCCTCCAGTGGCTTTTGAACCCCTCTATAAACGATTGCGCCAACTCGGCAGGGAGGGTCTACATCAAGTATTATTATTTACACTCTAGAATTGGGTGGCTGGCTTACCTCGGAGAACCCAGGATACCAGCTTCGGGAGGTTAGGAAGGCGAGCGCATCCTCCATCGAGTTGCCTTGCTGCTTGTAGGCCATGTAAGCGGCTTGGAATCGAGCCAGAGTAGCTGACCCAAGCGTTGCCTCGAGTGCCGTTTCCTTGTTGGCCCGGCAATTTGTCGCTAGTGTCTCGACCAGTCCTTTTGCAATTTGGAGCAGATTGTCGACGACAAGAATGATGTGGTTCAACGCAGTGAGTTGATCTACAAGAGCAGCCTTGGGGAGAGGCAGCAAATAAACACGTCTGAAGTACGAAAGCTTTTCGGCATGGTCTGACTGATCCTCGATGAATGCCTTGATACTGTGAGGAGCGAATAGTTAGATTTGAACCAAATGCAGTGATTTCGCCTTAAATGTACATACGTCGTATGCTTGTCTGGCGTGTTATCGTTGAATGACTTGGATTCGATGGCATCCAAGTCGTCTAACAAAATGCGGCAAGCCTTGAGGTAGTTCTCAAAGGCATCCGTCATACTATAGAATGAGGATCCTCCAATAGATTTGCCTGATCGAAGTGAGGCGCCAGACATGTAGTATGACGGGGGTAGGAGACAAGTGAACCGTACAGGTGAAGAGGGTGGGGACGAAGAAAAGTAGATCTTCCTGTGCCAAGAGTTCAACCGGACGCAACGATGAGGAGTCGTGTATCACAATATGCCTGCAGGCTGCCAGCACTTTGGGCCAGTGTTGAAGCCAAATAAGAGTCATGCCTGAACAGGGTTCATCAATTATCGATTATCCTTTTGAGGTGAGTTTTCACTAGCTTGAGTTTCGAGTAGATTCCACTGGTTTTCAGCTAAACACGACTTGGGGAGATCGAAACTCGGCGGAAGCAGAGGTCATCGCAATCCGACTGATTGTGACAGTTACGATACAGTGTAGGCAGCAAAGTTCAGTTGCTAACATCTCAATCATTCGCACATCCCAACCCCTACACCCGAGTGTATCAAAGGCTACTAATTTGAACGAAGTTAGCCATAACAACGATCATGAATGAATGGATGATTTTACGTACATTTTCAGTTGACAAGTCCGAGGCTTGGTACATACTGCTGTACTTAAGAAGGGTCCGCTGAGATAATCAGTATTCAATCATTGGATTTGTTCTTCCACCAGCAGCTCGCATCCATGTGTGCACAAGACGAACACGTAGAAAATGTTGGCCATGCTGCTCTGAAAAGGTTGTTTCAGATATGTCGGTGTGAACCACATCAGATGACTGTCATCGACTCCAAGTTGACTGGAATTCAAGGCAAGTGGAAATGACTCCCAAATGAGCCGAATTGAGAACTGGAATGAAAATCGGCTGACTACATTACCTAAATAATTCTGGTGATGGGAGGCTGACAAAGCAAATGTTCGCAACAAGTCACGGTCACAACGGCAGACACCACTGTGACCATGTTCCGTGCACCGCTCGCCGGCCCTTGGCAGGCCTCAGGCTCTGAGTTCAATGACTCAATCGTGAGCTCCCCAACTTACTCACTCGAAAGTCCTCAACTCGGGATGAAAGGTACGCATTTTATCAGGTCAAGAGCATGACAGTCAGGCATCTAATGTCAAGCTTATAAAGCCTATCCGGCGGGCACAGAAATTACTATCTGTCGCTTGACGGCGGGTGGCTGACTCTGCCAAACCCACAATACCGAGGTTGGCAGATTATTGACGCGTCGTATTACAGCTGTTATGATAGGCAGCACCCAAATTTCCCAGCCTTGATGCATTCGAACAAACAATACTATTTTGTGACGTGACTTCGTCATTCGTGTTCCATCCCTCCGATTTTTTGGCCCAGCTCTGTATTATCCACCACCGCCAGGACCACCTCCTGCCAATCATGCTCCATATGCCACTGATGTGCCGCGTCTATACCAACAAGCAACTACTGGAGCTCCCAATTCTTCGAGGGTGCCCAGCAACAACAATCTGAACTCTGAGGATCCTGAGAATTCAGGTGGTAAGCTAACTCATGTTCTTTCGTGATATAGCTTATTCTCATTGTCCACTGATTCTATTGAAATAGTATACAATGTTGTACTGAGGGTTACATTCATTTCAATATTGCGACGAATATATCTTGGATTGATTTCTCAGACCGTGCTTGCGCAAAATTCGAGGACCCTGCAGTGAAGCTTGCGTACAAGCAGTCAGGAGATCACATTCGGTCCCCTCCCTTTGAACTCAAGGATACGGTATCAAACCGGCAATACGTATGCTTGATGGGAAGCCACCAGAAATGAGGGGAGTGGTACGTGTTTCTTTTATTTTACTCAATGGGATGCTTCATTGATGTTTCTTATAGCTCTCTAAACGTTTTGAGAAATGTAAGGCAGCGAAAGAAAAAGGAGAGGAGGCTAAGGAGACAGCTACAGCAAAGGATATGGATAGGTTCTCGCGTCGAACCTTGAAAGTGACTAGAACACAACAAATGTCGGTGACTACTCAAGCTCATGGGAATTCCTGTCATTGTGGTACGTCTGTTGCCAATTCTGTTAGTGGCTACCTCTGACAATCTATACAGGTTCCATCAGAAGCTGAGGCTCAACGTGCAGAGCTAGCGCGTGGCAAGGTACACCGATTATGATAGCTGTGAACCTCTATCTAATGCCTCGTAGGTCTATGCTGCAGGTGGCGAAGACATGGATACCCTAACCTTTTCTACACCAATTCTTTTCCGCCACCTCACATTCTCCGAGCCAAAAAACCTATCAGCAAGATCAACCTCCAAGCCGCACTTGACAGCCTCGAGATGAACATGGGACAGGTTCGTGACCTTCCCTGACTTCTGCACACCTCTCTAACACCTTTCCCCAGTTTATAGATTCATGCCTTCTCCTGGGAAGCGACTATCTCGAGCTCATGGGGAGTTCAACTTAGCTAAAAATAGTTTATATTTGCTCGACTCAGAACGAATCAAAGTTGGGACAAACATGGAAAATTGAGTGCGGCCTATCGATCTCATAACAGCTGTAACGGACTGTCGCTAATTCTTTGAAGCTTTGAATACTTTTGCGAAGTGTGCTTTTACTTCGCAAATCCTCCTACTCGCCGGGTCTCTTTTTGTAGACAAGGTCACCCCAAAAAGGTTTTTCCCTCGCGACCAGGAACACCTGTGACCCCTCTCACGACAAGTTCAACACCGAAGACTTGCTCCCTACACCAACATAACTTTGACTTCTACTTGTCTAGACGTCTGTTACTGAAATCAGTCGTTTGTCTGGATGCACCATAGCCATAAAACCATGTTGAGGCACACCGACTGCGCTATTTACGGAGATCTGAAATTTGAGCTAGATGGTACTATGTAGTAGTAGTAAATAACTCAATAGATCATGGAACCAGCGATAATTCCCTGCCAGGCATGGTCCCCAATCAATTATGAAGTTAGTACTAGCTGTCAACTTGAATGAAGCGAAATTGTTGGCTAACCCCTTCAAGCAAACTGAAGCACTAGCAACTCCGACGATGCATTCGTTTTCATTTGGAAACAAAGAGGTACATGGCAGCGCATTTGATAAAATCAGGAGACAATAGCTAGAAGAAGGCACCTGAAATTTTCTCCAATCTATCCCATCATCTCAACCCACCACCGACCCAAGTGTCACGGTCATTCAGGCTGCTGGGCAGAGAGAGCCAAGCCGAGTAACACGGCGCGCTGCAAGGCACACTTTGGATTGGAGCAGATAACACTCCTAAAATTGGTGGAAGTTAGCAATCATGATTGTGCTCTCCGATTCAGTAAATACTGACGGTGTCTGATCCGAGCGGCCTGGGTCATTTGCACCGAGTCGGACTGGGGGGCCTGGAAGCCGAGAAGAGGAAGCTAAATCTGGGACCGTGAGGCGGCTGACTAGATAGGGTGCAGACTTCGGCTTGCGCAACGCTGGAGTCCTAGCAGCAGAAGCCTGAGAGGAACCCAGCGTCTTTGGGCTGGAAGGACTGAGGTTTTGAACGATAACCGTGTTTCCAAAGCCAGAGACAATAGTGTTGGCCAGTCGTTGAACTCTTGATGGCCGAGCGGCCTTGGAGGTGGAGGATGGAGCCATCGTAGTAACGATGGGAGCAAGACACCCAGAGAGGGTGATATTCTCTACATGGGCATCGCCAACTTGGATCTTGGCATCAGCATTCAAAGTGTTGACGGTTTTGCAGGAACACATGTATGAAATTAACCTTGGAGCAGCGACGGCGTGACGGTCAGTGCATGTACTCACTTGGGTCTCAAGTCGCGGAAGACTCACAGATGTAAGCCCGCCGGATCCTGAGGCTCCTCCTGTGCTTCATCCCGATGTTGCGGCAGTATGTTGAATCCAAGAGGGGATGCTGGACCTATCTAGGATGAATAAGTTGTCGCACCACGTTGTTTGAAAGCTCACTAGTATCCAGCCCCTTCATGAGGTAATAAAAGATACTATGGTCATCTGAGGAAGCTCTCATACCAAGTTTGGTCTTGGCAAAAGTACTGAATCCTTCGGTGCCATAAACACTGTAATACAGTTGTGCCTGCTTGACAGCATGCAACACCAACGTTGACACAAATTCTCCACGCAATTTCTGAAGACGGAGGTTGTATGCAGCGACGAATGCGTCATTCTGGCTGCGCAGAGACAGGCCAAATTCATGAACGGTGACAGCCACCTGGGTGTTCAGTATGGCGTGGATGCTAGCCGCGCTACCTCCCACAATGTTCAGCTAGCCTACATAATCGGAGGCGCTGATCGAGCTCCTGGCTCGAGCTGCAGCAGAGGCAGGAATCGGGGTGAATGCAGAGGGCATCAAAGTTGGGTGTCGTATGTCGATAGCACCAGTGGCAATGAGATGTGCTGTGATAACACCCCACCGCTCTTCTGCAAGTTCTGCAGGTGTTTTATGAAGCTGAATAGGAGGCAGTGGCGCAAGGAAGGATGGTGAAGGCTGTTGCGTGCTAGACTGCGTCGCCATTGTGAATGAAGCTGTCTGGCTCAAGTTTGAGAGCGCTTCATGACAATTATATGAGAGGCTCAGCTGAATGCCACGGGACCGAGCCCTCGTGCTGGCAATCGGCAAAACTGTTCACGAATAGTCACGCTGATTGATGAGATGAGGATAAGGTAGTAATCGATGGACGAGAATCAAGCCATTACAGAGAGGTGCCCATAAGCAACAGCAGATGTTCAAGAAACTTCCGCTGCGCACTTGAAATAAAAAGCTCTCAGACCAGAGCTCAAACACGATGCACGAGTTTAAAACGGAATGACAGCCTGCCAAGACGATGCTTACTGTGACGGGAAGCGCAGATAGTACATGAATATCAGGCCAGGGAGCAGTCGTTGCGGTAATTATCGATCCTAGAGCGGGTCCAGCTTGAGTCCAGCTGACTCACCGCTTGCCACCAGCTTTGAATCCCTCTGAAATCCCTCAGACTGCCAACTTGAATGGCCCGTAGCACCGGGTCTGTGGTCATATCTGGGCTACCGGTGATCAGGCTTTCAAGAAGCAACATTGATAACTCATTTGCTTCCCTGCAGGTGTCCTCCGGCACTGGGAACCGAAGTTCATATATGTTCATATTGAGTACTAGCCGTACGTTACCCTGATTACTTCGCCATACAAAGGAGCTGGAGAAATTGTTGTCAGGAAAGCCTTTCCGAATGTCAGATACCACGCAGTACAGGCCGACCTAGGGGACAGTTGCTTTGGTTGAAAAATCTATTTCCTTCTCCGAGTCGTCCGAGACTCACCTGGAGCGTGATGACGGATCATCGGAGTTCCAAGTGACTCCGCTTCGTACATAAGAACGTTCACCTGTTGGATCAATACAAGAGTATTACCATCACGAAATGGCAACAAGTACAGGTGAATCCACCGGGCCGGCTCCTGCCGCCCTGACATTGAGTATTCCTTCTGACTCAGATCTCTCCGCAGCAACCACCTCAGTAAGTTAAAGTGCGCTAAACAGTAGGCGTTGCTAACATTAGCATTCTATAGTCACAAGCAGCTCCTGACTACGAAGTACTATCTTCTACTTGTCAGGCGCTTGCCGTCATTATGGGCTTGATAGACACCTCTCCAAATACTGATGGCTCCTCCACGACAAAGTCAGACCAGGGGACGAAGATAGACAGCTCGAATCAAAATCTGGAGGCTGGTGTGCAGAGTCCGAACCTCTTGACTGAAGTTTGTGATGCGTTAGTTTTCGTCTGGTGCTCAATGTTTCATCGTGCTACTGGGCGTCTGTAAGTAAACAGCCACAATTTTGTGTGGGATGATGCTTACTATGTCAAACATTCTAGTTACAAAGAAGCCCTTGATGAGCTTCAACCAGAAGCGTGAAGACCTCATTTTCGAGCCATCCATCCTAGCGATACCTGTGACTGTGCTCCGCCTTTCTTTCTATTCTGGGATTAGTCAGTCTAGCGTATTGTAGTAAGTATCAACTCTCAATGTCTACTCCTTTACTATTACCTTTCCCAATTAGATTCATATACATCACACCTGTCCAACTTTTGGCCACATATCACGTAGCTTTATAGCATGCTCGCCTTTCATTATTGCCATACTACATGCTAAATTGTTGATGACGACAAATGAGCGACGCAACTTTCTTCTTCGAAATCCGGCCTGTCGGAATACCTTGCTATCTGCCTGTAATCATGAGAGCTTTCAGTGCCTCAGTGTTATTATTGCACACTGGAGAGACTTCTTTCATCATGACGGCTATTCAGGCCGCTATCGCTCTCGTGCTCAGTCGGTACAAGGTATTGTCACCATATTTTGTGGTCATTATTCTCCGCGAAGTTAAATTTAATTCTGTTAGTTGCATACTACAGTCGAAGCTGGCATGAGCCACGAACCTCGATGGATGCCCAAAGCTATGGATTTTAGCAAATGGTGGGTTATGACAGGCGTTATAGTGGGAAATGGCTAGTTGGTGAGGTCAAACACCTATGGGTTACGGCTGATTATGGGTTTAGACAGCTTTGTTTCATCGTGACAGCTGTTCAGGCCACTATCCCTCTCGTGGCTCGATCAGTACAAGGTATGGTCACCATATTTGGTGATCATTATTCTCCATGTCACGGTTAAGTTTAATTCAGTTACTGCTACTTGCATACTACGTAAGTCCCATATAAGTCCCATCTCGTTCTTGGACTCGGAGTCACCATTTTGGCCCCATGCAGCACAGCTGTAACTTCTGCCCCAAGGCATTTGACATGGTGAGTGAGCTCAATTACCATGCTCGTAGTTGCCAGGCCACCAAGAAGCGTGTCGGATCTGCATTAGAGAACCTCAGGGATGTTTGGCAACATCGGAAACAACGCCGTCTCAATGCCGAGTTGCCCGACTCTGAATTGATAGCAAAAGCTCTGCCTAGTGAAGAGGTATGCATGTTCAGAAGGTCAAAGTCCACGGCCAGATGCTAACTCCAACTCCATCTCTAACTAGGAAAAAATGATCATCGACACTTGTCAAGATAGTTCAGCTCCATCCATCACCGTGACTACAGCCACCACTGCAGGAGCCTCTCCGGGTCTTGACACTGAGGTGACGATGTTTGTGGCCTATCAAGGCTCCCTTGAGACTGACTAAACTCTGAAGATTGAGGCCTCACAATATGTTGCGACCGTATCGGCACAGACTGCCAGCTTGGAGGTAATTATATTGTGCTTACTTCTCTAAACGAGTGATTGACCTCATTCAAAGAGCGGCATCACCGGTGAAGACCTTCCACTCGCCGAGAGTTCAGGAGCTCGTAGGCGACCGGCATGTACTCATACTATGCCACAATGCTTTCGGGATTACGTTCCTCATGGCACCTTTGCGTTGACCATACCATCAATCATCCCTGCTGGTTCGCCATTTCGCCGCTTCTCTTTACCACTGGTAATCATTGACGTGTCACAGTTGAACCAATAGTCCCCAACGTCCTGGAAAGTACACCTGTTGAAGGTGAGGTTGGTTGTCAGGGTCCTTGTGGTATTCACTAACAAGTGGCTTTTAGCACCCAGCCTTCCCATATCGAACATTGAGTTCAAGATGTTTGTTTCACCAAGTAACATTTTCGGGCTTTCACGCATCTATCGTGGCAAAGAGCTTCCCACTCATGACCCAGAAGAGTTGATCTCCTTGTGCGACCTCAACGACATTTATTTGAAGACAACTGCTTCCAAATTCTCGTCTTCCTCAATTTCGCCCTACTTCCCCTACCCCAACAAAAACTCCTTCGCCCTGGGCAACTGGTTCTGGGGTCCTGGGATACAGAGGTCCCAAAGGAGCTTCAAGGAACTGATACAGATCGTTGGTTCCACACTTCAGGCAACCCCCTAGCAGTACCCTGTTAGGGTAGTTAGTGCCTACTACGTAACTCCCCTAAGAGGCCCCGGGACCAGGTCCCAATCCAACCCCCCCGGGAGCGCCCAAACCATCAATGGGAGCGCCCAAAATAGCCGTGGGCTCGCCCATTGTCTGAAGATTTGATGATGGGCGCGCCCGGGTCCGTTACCTCCATATGGGCACTCCCACAATAGGAATGGGCGCTCCCATGCATAGTTTACATCCCTGGGCACGCCCACAACAGAAATGGGCACTCCCAAAGGAGATGGGCGCACCCAAACGGGCCCACAACAGAATTGGGTGCGCCTGGATGTAATATTGAATTTAACATGGCTTACGGTATGATATAAATTGTTTTAAAGTGTACAAGTCTCTTAGAACATATATCTACATGTTTTCCAACACTTACCCTCACCGAAAACGGGCGGGAATATGCTGGATGGCGCAGGATGCTTATGGATAACCTTGAATATCTAACGGGATCACATCAAAATCTAAAAGGGGACTCGGAATGATCGCTCCGAGTTTCTGCATCAGTCAAGATCAATTGTAAGCATCAGAAACCCAAAAGGGACTCGGAATGATGGCTCCGAGTTTCCGATCAATTGATTGACAGAACATGTCAATGACATCA
>JABCKT010006748.1:0-20362 GCA_018858115.1 Tephrocybe rancida | reverse complement strand
TGTGACACTACTAAGAGGTGATGGCCAAATGACTAAAATTTCTGGGTGGATAGAGAGAAATCTAAAGAAATAAGTTATCAGATAGATGATCTTACAATGAATGGTCATAATACACAGTTGTATTCCAGGATCACTGAAAGATCTACTTTAGAATAAGGGGTTTAAGTATCATAGATATTGTATATATGGATTCACAAACTCAAAAATGCAGCAAAGTGCCAGAGAGGAAACAGAGATTGACAGTGACCGATGATTTTGAGGTCACATGACATTCATGTGATGCAGGAAAGGCCCGAGACATTCAAAGACCGCTTATTTGTCATTATATGACATCATTTCTGACAAATAGTGACTAATCCTGACAAATGCTGACAAAAATTGGTCAGACTTAGGTAAGTTGTTGATCATCAGTTCAGCCACTGAAAATTCCCAGGCGTCATCGCATTTATTATAGATTTCCATGATGTGAAGCGGTCCGGGGTGCCGTTGTCGTTCAACCGCTGGTGTCTCTTGCATTTGATCGCCAGTTGGTCAAAGCCATTACCTCACTGTAGCCACTCACTTGGTGCCCACGATCGTTTTTTTACAGTTGACGGAGTTACCGTCTCTGGCCGTCCTATAAGAATACTAACAGCCGTTTATGGTGCGGGCTTGTCACCAAGATCTACCGTCTTCGTGGCACTATTGGCGCTCGATGTTCAGACCAGCGTTGCTTCAGTTGCTTGTGTTCTCACCTTCCTCTACCTGAGGCGGGGTAGGAGCAGACTGGCCAACCCCTTCCACCTAGCCCATCGAAGCTTCTCGTGATTGGGAATTTACTTGATATGCCGACAACTTTGGAATCGGTCACCCATCACAAGTGGTGCCAGGACCTTGGTGAATTTTTTGCGAATGAATCTGATTTCCTTTCAGAATCGATTCTGGGATAAGTTCTGATATAATTCATCTTGAAGTCTTAGGTCAGTCCATTATTGTCCTTGACACCGCCGAGCTCGTTGGCGGCGGAACTTTATTCTTGCTTTTATGCCATATGGTGAGTCAGTTGTTCTAGATCTGATGGGCTTAGTACGTACCAACGTTAAGCTCTTTTTGGGCCAACGCTGGTGCGAGTCATGCAGTATGCAGAAATCTTCTTTAATTCATACACAGGCGGGAACATCGACGCCTTGTGCATCAATCGTTTCACCCCACCGCAGCTTTGTGCTTCCGGCTACACGAACTCATAATTTACTTCGTCGTATCCTCGAAGATCCGAATGATGTCCTTGGTCACCTACGACAGTTAGCAGCTCGGCTCAGTTCAATATAACCAAGTTCGTAATGATGGCCCTTCATTCTGTAGCATGTCCAGGGAAACTATGATTATGTCCGTTGGTCATGGCCTCGAAGTGGCCTCAGAACGATCCATACGTTGAGGCAGCGGAGCTGGTTCTCCAATCCGTTCGCATTTCATTACAGCTGTTCCAGACACATTCCTTATGGATACAGTTCCACTCCTCAAACATGATGCGGCTTGGATGCCCTTCACGGGCTTCCAGTGTCAAGGGAAGGGACGAAGAGCTCCGGGATTGGAAATGATGAACTCTACTTTCGATGCCCCTAAGGGTAATATAGTATGTGCCTTCCTTCAGTCTGTGTGGCACTAATATCTACAGGCTCATGCATTTATTATAAAGCAATGGAGCCACTACAGTATCTTTCAACTCTGAACATCTTGAGGACAATTCAGGGAATGGGAGCATCAAGAATCTGTCATGAAGGCGACAGCAGGAACGCTGTATTCTAGTATGGAGCTCGACCTTGCCCATGTATATTGCAGTGACTGATGTTGAACACGTAGCTAGCTCTGACACGACAATGTCAACCATCGAATCTTGCGTGCTCGGTCTGATAAGGAGGCTCTTAAAGCCCAAGAGTAGATCGACCGTGTTGTTGGTCCCAGCCGGCTCCCCTCCTTCGAGGATGAAGTCTCCTTGCCATATATTTCGGCAGTTGTGAAAGGGGCGTGGAGGAGGAAGGTCGCTCCAATCTGAGGTGGGTGCAAACTTCCAGCGATTACGCACTACCTGGATACGGAGGACGAATACAAGGGCTACAGGATACCTGCCACTCCAGTGGTCATACCTTATTCTTGGTAAATGTTACTCGCAGTTGAAGGAGACTGTATTCTCATCCATTTTTTAACAGGGCAATGCTCCACAATGGGAATATATACCCCAAACCTTTTGAGTTTATACTTGACGTTACTTGAAGGACGGAGAGTTGAACGAAGACGCGGGACCCGGCACATGTGGTTTTTGGATTCGGACGACGGTATACTATTCTCTCGCTCTCTTTGTCCTGTTGCTTATGAAAACCTGGTATCTGCCCAGAATGCTTTATGGCGTGATCCAGCATTATGGATTGCTGTCACGTCCCTTATGGCGGCGTTGATATCAGCAAGAAAGTAAACAGCAATGGAAAATTTGTCGAACCGACCTACGATTTCTCACCTGGCTTTCACTTGAGCCCCGGCGTTTGTAGCCATACCTTTTTTATGGACTGAACTGATAAAAGTCTTCTTTCACTCCGACGGTACGCCTCTTCCTTCTAAGTGCACTATCAAGCCAAAATCACCACTGGCCGAAGCTCTCATCAGAGAAATGGCTGAGGAATGATGACCAACCTTGCGTGCACCGAGAACCCATTTTCATCTAGGCCACTCGGAGGTAATACCCACACCACAAATATACACTCCTCTTTTGGGCATCCTGTTGATATCGCACGGCCGTCGTCGTAAGTTCTCGTCTAAGCTACCCATGTCCAACATCATGATTTCGCTACCTTGTTGATCAGAATAATTCATCCTGGAGTTTCTTATGCAAGTTCAATCAACTGAAAGTGCTTGAGACCTAAGATCTGAGAGCCTCTATTACTCAACTTTGAATACAAAATAAGTGCTTGTAAGTGAGTGGGGCGAGGGTCGAGAAGAGAGGCTATCAGTATTTGCCGTCTGTCGTCAACAAAATTCCATCGCGGGTTTGTTCTCGCCGAATGCGTCATCATGTCAGTTCACGACTAACCACTCGAACGCATTATCCATGTGCCCAGAGGACGTGCGGCGTCAGTAGGATAATGGCAGTACAACGTGGTTTATAACCTCGAGTGAACCTAGTCTCGTACTACCCAACTCGTAGTCTCGTACCCATCCGTATATGGTGATTCACTCGTGAGACGGTGACGAGTCCGGTCCGGCGGGAGGTTACCGGTTAGGCCGGTTAGGACCAAAGAATTCACACAAGTCAATCGCCTTTTATAGAACGCCTGGCATGAGACTAGAGTGGACTGTACATTTTCACAAAATCCTACCGCTTCTTACACACGTGCGCCAGCCCCATTTCTACAATGTTCTCACTGAATGCCCAAGCTTTGCCAGACTCAAATAAGATGGCAGATCAAACTTGAATGGTTCTCTAAAAGTAACGACAACTTGCATCGAGAACGCCTCAGCGTGGTTCATAATGAGGCCCAAGACTATCTGCCTAGCTCTCACTTTCTTGGTGGCTTCTGTTACCAAGGCTGCACCTCGCGAGTTTCACTTCCTGAATTTCAAAAATCAACCTAATACTGACCCACTATATCTTCCCCAGAACAAGCATTTCGCAGGAGCGTCGCTCAACATGATATTAATCCTTATCCAACCAAACCACGGGTCGCTTTTCGCTCTGATGGAACCTTCAAACTAACGGTATTTTCGGATTTGCATTACGGGGAGAATCCTTGGGACGTTTGGGGCCCAGAACAAGACAGTAACAGCACACGTTTGATGAAAGCCGTCTTAAAGGATGAGCAACCTGACTACGTGTAAGTTTCTATAGGCACTTTAATTCGAGGCTGACGTGCCGATATCCATAGCGTACTGAATGGGGATCTAATCACCGGTGAAAGTATGTAGGACGCAAGTGACATGCATTTTTTACACTGACCTGCCATGTAGACACCTTCAGGGAGAACTCCACAACTCTCATCGATGAGATAGTGGGTCCGCTCAACGCAGCCAAGGTCCCCTTTTCCTCATCGCACGGTGTAAGGCTGAATTTTGTTTTCAATTCACCACGCTCACAGCAGACGCAGAATCACGACAACCAAGCCAACATCACCCATGCCGAAGAGATCCTGCGCGAACAGAAAGTTGCTCCCCTCAGCTATACTCGTATGGCACCCTCGGGGGTTGGAGGGGTTGGTGGGCCAGGCAATTACTGGGTTCCGGTCAGCCTTCACTGATCACTCGTCTCCCATATGCCACTCACCTCAATTATAGATCTACCGAAGGAAGACTGGTGCATACTTTCTTTCTCGTCGTGTGAATGTACGGTGTCACTTCACGTAACACTTGCTTTAGATGCATCGCCAGCTTTAGTACTGTGGTTCTTTGACTCGCGTGGAGGATTCTCTGCCGGTCCTAACTCGACTCGACTACCGGACTGGGTCGATAGTTCAGTCGCCCAATGGATTAAAACAGAGACGCACGCTATGAACGCTGCATGGGGCTCGGCCGACAAACGCGGCGCCTTGGCCTTCGTTCACATACCCCCGTGAGTTGTTTTGTCGCTGTTCAGAGCTTGTACGCTGATTTTGAACACTGTAGTCATATTGTGACTGATCTACAGAATAGCCTTGACAGCGATCGCAACCCCGGTTTAAATGGTAAGCTGTGGGATACACTTATTAAGTATTTATGCTGTATAACTCTAACAATTGGCCCAGCTGACTCGGTGAATGGCGAAGGCACCGTTCAGGCAACGACTATCGTGACCGACTTTGGCAAGGACGATGTCTTTTGGGACGCTGTCAATAAGAATATCAAGAACTTACACGCTGTCATTTCTGGTCATGGTACGTCGTCGCGTCGCATTGTTCTCAATCGCATTTTCTGAATGAGACCTAGATCATGGGAATGAATGGTGTGCTCGCGATACCAAGAAAGATGTGATATTTTGTTTTGACAAACACTCTGGGTCCGTTTGCCTCTCCGATCATAAAGTCACACTCTGACCATAGTGCAGGTATGGGGGGTATACAGGAGATGGTTGGGGATACGGAGTGCGCAACCTAGTATTCACATCTCCAGACCCGGGGGATGGAGTTGAGACCTGGATCAGGCTGGAAGCTGGAGAGACGCGTGCCAGAATTACTCTGAACAAACAGTACTAGCTGACTATGTTTGCTATATTCATTGAGGACAGCTTCTATGACTAGTAGGGCAGAAACAAAGACGGTTTTCGGTCAAACTGCTTGAGACTGGTGTGTAGCTGCTATACAAGCAACATTTATGTGGATTGTTACGCTGCGCTCCGGGTGTTGCCTTCCCGTGCAATCAACTCGGATATCTTGCCCCACCGTTGAGCATAGGTCACGCAGTAGTCCTCCTTCGCCTTTCTGAAGCACCTGGGATCCACCTTCTCCTGCAGGCTTGTTTCCCACCTCAACATAGGTTGACCGTCTTTTTGCAGAAACAGCCTTGCCAAAAACCTGGCGACGCTCATTTGAGCAGCATGCGCACTGCATATGCGTGAGACCGACACGTTGAGGTGCACCAGCCGCGGGGCGCTAGACGTAACGAAATCCTCGTAATATGGTATTGACAAATTTTCTGCATCGATGGGGAGGGTGCCATGGCCACTAGATGTGAGCAGTTCGCATCAAAGAAGTCAAGTACTGCGAGAGATGTGGCGATTACGGGATGTTGCATTGTCGGAGGATACACATGTACAACTTCAAGGCAGATGCATAAAAGGTTGGGCATGGCATGTGCTATGTCTTCAAGAGCCTCTCCATCTAGGCTCAGTGGGGAGCGCGACTTGACGTGAAACTATGTGAGCTGGGAGGTGCAAGGAGCTGTGAGAAGCGGCGTAAAATAGGGTCAGTTAGGATTGACGACAACATCGAGAGTAAGGTGTATTAGCGACCGGAGGGGTCGAGTGCCAATAGTTTGATTCCATGGAAGGATTAAAGCCAATGCGGGTGGAGATGAATGCGAGGTGTCATGTTGAAAGGATATTTCCCTGGGTTGGCTTTTTCGAGTAAGGAAGCGGATATAAACTGATTGCGAGAGTTCCATTCTATTCTGAGTATGAATAGAGGAAAGGACGGTAGAGAGTGGGTGGGCGACAAGTTTAAATGGGAGATGGACGCTTTGCATACACTGCAAGAGATCGGATGAACGCAAGCAAGCTCTATTGTCACGACTCCAGGTAGTGGTTCGTGTATCTCGAAGGAGTGATCTGCAGTCACTTGAAGTGACAACAAAGACAGCCTCAATGTGCGAATGAGTGAAAGTGCATGGACCAGATGGTGATAGCGAGCGTCAGGACCACAGTGCAGAATGATTTTCTGAAGTGTGGGCAGGATGAGTGGCTCTACTTGCGAGTTGGGCAGTACAATATGCAGAGAGCTTAAGCCTGGAAATATTGTATGCATGTAAGGTTTGGGAAGTTGAGAGGAGGGCGGTCCAGATTGATACTCTGAGAAGTACTCGAGTATCTCTGGAGATAATTCATCGGGCACAATAAGCGTCCGTACTCTCCTACCACTGGCATAAAACTTCGCCTTGTCCTTGCCCACGTCAAATGGAATTACCGTCATACTGAGGATGCTCTTCCAGATAATGCTGATCACTGAAAAGCTTGCATACGAGCGTAAGAGCTACGAGGTCTGGATGACTTGATAGATTGGCCAGAAATTAGAATGAGGTGCAATAGCTCGGGCGTCTTCAGTGTGGGAAGCATACGAGTATGGTTTCAAGGAGGGCTTCTGCGTGGCACGATAATGGTCAAGAGCTCTTGAAGTGGTCAGTGAACTTGGCGGCGAGGTTCAACGAAGTTCACAAGCTTCAAGTTTCCAACTTGGTGGCAAGATCTAGCATCACGCGACAAAACCAAACATTGCGTCCATAACGCGTGAGCCGAGTCTGCCATCCGACACGACACATTGACACAGTGCAAAGAAGTAAGAAGTAAGTCATGTAAACAGGAAGGAACTATAAGGCCATTGACGGGACGCCACACTGTCCCTCCTAATTCGAGTACGCCGTAACTGCTTTGTTGTAGGCAGCTTCGGTCTCAGTCTTGATAGAATTGCCCCGTGGCTTGACATCGTTCTGAAGGTGCATCAGCCAGATACAATATTGCACAAGGAAGCGCACTCACGGTCGACGATCCAATCCACGCGTCATTGAATTGGCCGTTGCTTCGGTGCATCCCGTCCAATGCACTGCGAACTAAACCCTCGATGCCCGGGAATGGCATCGAGAGGATAGCCCTCTTCTTCTCAATGATGAGGCGGAGGAGCTGGAGGAGCGGCTCTGTGTAATTTTCGACAGAGTTGAGGATGGCCTTTGAGTCACTTCCAGAGAATGAAGCTCCCTGGAGGCACGAGTGAGTTTCAACTTGGCGCCTCTCAAAAGTTTAGTGTTGGACATACTCTACAATTATTGCTAGCATCGTCAAACTTCTTCTTCGTGTTACTAACACTGGTCTGGATTTTCTGTAGCAGGTGTTAGCGCATGCACTGCGACGTCAAACTAGGAAGACGCACGATCCCCTGTGATATAGTGGGGCCGTTGGGTGGAACGTCTTTGATGGCCTGGCGAAGAAATTCGACGAGAGGGCGAATATCGTTAGCATCCTTCTTGCAAGCGTTCACATTGGCGGCTGCTACAACGGCAACGCTAGTGGCGACGAGAACGAGGATGGAGAAGAATTTCATGGTGAATATTTGGGTTCAAATGCGACTGCTCCTTACAAAAGTTGTCTGCGCACCTTTATAGCTTTGAGGCAGATGGCTATAGTTCAAGAGAAAGAAGATTAGAGGTGTCATGGGCTCATTTGTGCGAACCGCGCAAATTTCGGAAGCGAAAAGGAAAGAACTCAGCTCGAAAAAATGGATAGAAGACACTCAAGGGATCAAATAAGGAAGGATGCCACAAGTTGGCAAAGTTCTCGTTGACATCCGCCACGAAAGGAGGCGTAAGGCCAAGTTTTGAATAGCAATTGCTGGATCATAGCCAGTTCGATTAGATGGTATACATCTGAACTATCGCCAAGGCAACTTGCAACAAGCCTTTGAATTTTTGTGGACGACGCTCGGGCTTCGATTAGGGCGCGATGGCAAGGCTACGACGCCATTTGTGGAGCGCGAAGAGCCCATATAAGGCTCACGCGTTCTTCTCTACCCATTTTTCTCCATCCCATGTGATCTCGACCTTCCACTTCTGTGTCCCCATCCACTGATCGCTCAAAAAGCTGTCCCACCACTTGATGAAGATATCCCCGTCGACGTCGACGAAGTATCCAGCTACACGCGGACTTGGGCCCAAATATTCGTGTCTGCACGTGGTGAGATTGCTTCGCGCCTCACATGAGAGTCAACATACCGTTTTGCGACAACATTGTCCATGTGAACATAGTTGACCCAATCGCTTGTTTTGATATCAATTTCCTCGAGGTAATGCTGATGCACAAGATGGTTGAGGTCAGTTCCTGGATGCACGGTGCGTGTGTCTTCTCCTTCTCGTGAAAGGTAAGAACGAGGCAAGTGTATACGTCCTCGATCCCAGTGCACGTATTTTGCCAGTGGCCATCGAGCCAATTCCCATGCTAGGGCCCTCCGAAGGTCGGTGATAATCTGAAGCGATCCCTTCTTCTCCTTTTGCGCCTGAAGAGAATCCTCTGGAATAAGGAGTGCTGGGTCCACAACCAGCTCAGATTTTAGACTCATAGGAGACGATTAGAGGTTACATAAATTTTCCTCTTTCGGGAAAATGAGGGCCGGTCGGGCCTTAGCGATCATCGTCGAGTCGCCTCGTTTGGCTCAGATTTCTTTCATATCCACAGATGCCCACTTGTTCTGATTCAATACATAAGATAATTATATTCCTTCCCAGCTCTAAATGCTCCTCATCTCCTCGTCAAAGCAGTTTCCTTAATGAAAAGAGACGAAATGAACGCCAAACTGGACATCGCAACAGTAAATGTAAAAGTTGCCTGGACCGCTTGGGAGTAGGCAGCCTTAACGATGAGCTGAGTGGAAGGCTCCAATTGGTCGATGTAGTCAAGGGATTCTCTGACGCGGAGGATGATCTGAAAGGAAGCTTAGCACCAGCGTACAAGGAAAAGTGACACGACGGACCTCCTCAACATTCTCTCCAGATAAATTACGGCGAAGGTATGTGCGGAGAGTCTCTTGTACGACGGTACTTCCGACAGAGACTCCGACAACTGATCCCAGAGAGCGGAAGAGATAAGAAACTGAGCGGAGGTCAGACCAGTCCACGGGGTCGGAATACGAGAGAAACATACCGGCAGTCGCGATGGCCTGATCTTCTGGGCCAGCATTGGCGATCAAGGCGATTAGACTGGTGGTTATTCCGCTACCTGATGACAATATTAAGGAAAGGCAGTCTCATAACACGACAGATGCTCACCGTTTCCGAAGCTTGAGACAAGTAAGCCTAAAAGGATCGTGTCAGTAGGTGATAGTGCCCGAAAGCATTTCGGACTGACCGAGGCCAAACGGAACCATTGATCCCAGTGTGACTCTGGTTGTAAAGCTGACGAAAGCAGTCCCTAGGAAGTGCAACCCATATCCGGCCACTGTGAGCAGGTAGAACTTGCCCGTAGTCTGGATCATTAACCCTCCAGACAACGAACCCATCAGCCCACCAAAGACGGAGAGCACGAGCCAAAGGCCCGCCTCCGACGCCGTGTTGCCCTGCACGGCTTGCAGGTACAGCGACACGTGGAAAATCAGACTCATGCCTGATGCGATACCGAAGAAGTTGACCAGGTAGCCTGCGATGAGGGACCGGTTGAAGATGATGCGTTTCGGCGCGAACGGTTCGCTGGCGAGACGCGTCTCGATGATGCCGAAAAGGATGAGGAAGACGACGAAGGAACCGAACGACGCGAGCGTGAGGGTGTCGTTCCAGGATATGTTTCCGCCGCGGTCGAGCCCGAAGAGCAAGGAGAATACGGTGATGATGAGCGCGAAAGACCCAGCGAAATCGACGCGTTTGAGTTTCGCTGAGAAGTCTGAAGAGTCAGATTTTGGGAGGTGGAGGCCGAAGGAGACGGAGATGATTGCAAGAATGGTTAGAGGGACTTGGAGGAGGAATGCCCTGGATACTTGTATCAGTGACGGCGAAGACGGAGATAATGTTGAACACGAACCAGCGCCATCCAATATTATCGGCAAAGAATCCACCTAAGGGTGCACCAGATGCTGAGCCCATTGTCCAAATAATATTCAAGACGCCTTGCCAAGTGCCGCGCGATCGTAGGGGGACCACGTCAGACACGATAATACTGACTATTCTGCAGGAGTATATCAGCATCCTTCACTTTGAATTCGCGCAGATAACTCACGTCTGCATTCCGCCTCCACCGACACCAGCCAAAGCTCGAAACAAGATTAACTCTTCCATGTTTCGAGCAAGGCCACATCCCAAACATCCAAGCGCAAATACTGAGTAGGCAAAAAGGAGGCACCCCTTTCGGCCAAAGATATCGCTCAGTTTGCCATAGAGGGGTCTAAAGAATGAATCATTATCGACGACGTATAGGTCAAAAGATCTGCGTGACGAACTGGAAGCTCGTGGTCGTCAGCATGTACGCCGTAGCGATCCAGCTAGTATTTTGGAGTTGATTCATTTCATTTCCTATCGCCGCATACGCTGCAAAGGATGGTGAGTGACACAAGACAGGCGCGTTATACACGGAGCGACGTACATGACACCACAATAGTTGCGTCCGTTGCAGTCAAGAAAATACCAAGAGCCATGGGTGTCAGCTAGACAAATCCTCGACGTTAAGCACTATGAAACATATCCTTCTAGAAGAGAGGACATACCAACGCTATGTATGATTTCGGCGACGGTTCTGGCTTCGAGGCTTCTAACCCTTCGACAGAAGCATCATAAAATGTGGAACTGTCCAAGTTGCCATTGAGAAGAGGCGAAGTTTCGTCCGGCATCGTTATATCTATAAGACTGTATTATTATGCTGAACTTAGTCATGTAAATTGCGTAAAAAAAGGTCGCGAACCTGCTCGGACAGCGATTGGGATGAGCGCACAAGCTCGCCGCTGTGCGAGAGCAGTGTGTGGAAGGGAAGTCAGGGCAACATGGGAGTCCGTGTAAAGTCTTTAACGGAAATATTTCATGACGGATCACGTGTGTGGAGAGATTATGGCGACGATATGATGTCGGCCCGAGCCCTACGGCCTTATCGCACATCCGCTGGCATCGCGCCAATATCACGCATCTCGTAGACATCGCAGACAAGTAGCTGCCAATCAACAAGATACTGACCAGCCACCTACTACATAAGGTTAGTGAGACGGTGTAGAATGATGGATACAATTTGTCAATTACAGTACATTATGGTTTCTTCTGTTTCTTTTGGTCTATACTCGAGAATGAGTAGTAGCTCGCATCGACCGCAATTGCGCCATCTCGATGCCGGTCAACGACGTCTCTCCGACGGGAAGGATTTTACTCCGCGATCCTCCACTATCAAGGCCTTGCGACTGCCCACCCATTTTTCCAGAGAGCCGAGCTTGTTCGAGCTCCCTGTTCACGTCTCGAACGTTTAGGCTGATACGATTTCCCATGACACAAGATAATGCAACTGAAAATCCAATGGGGATTTCCAAGAGATTTTGCTGAACAAATGGTCAATTTTGGTTATCATGTCATGAACAGGAAGCTTACTGGAGCGATTAGGAATACTAGAAGGTTTGTGAGGTATGTGGCGAACATGCTATCAAGATAAAATTAAGACAAGAAGAGAAGAAAACAAGATCAACGGCTTACACAAGAAAGTACAGTACGGAATCACGAATGAGAATACTGACAAGGTGGCGCCCTGATCGGAAGGCTGAAGAAGACGTCTTAAACGTCTCGTACCCCTTGTACAGAGCTAGAAAGCAGAGAAGGCTCTCAAAGGCCAGCATGGGTATCCAGAACGCGAAGAAATGCTTAGAGACGTGCTGTGGTACGCAGAATATGAGGTCCGGAGTAAGCGGTACCGCACCCGCTGCACTCGACGATAAGATTTATAATTGCAGATGGGATTTCGAACTACACCCACCTGTAATCTTTGACAGCACACTTCCCATGATAACAGCGGAGGCTGTCGATGACGCTATAAAACAGCTTCCCATCAAAGCTAGAACCTTTTTATCGAGAGAGTACATGGCGTAGAGCCGCATTTGAAGGATCACTGGTTGAAGGCGTGAGATGTCTTCCTTGTAATAGTTCCCGCAACTGACCTTCAGCTATCATACATGCGATGAGTCCAGTCCAACCTTGCCATCGGAAGAAATTAAGGCCTAAAGCATGACACGTCTCAAAAGTGTTTGTATAGTCAATCAAGAGATTCACTCACAGCTACACCGGGAACACAGGGTCGTTCAATCATCGTCGAACCAACAACTAGAAAGGGCGAGGCTTACAACTAGAGCAGAGCGGGAAAGTGGTATCAGAATCGGGCACCTTTGATAGATGACAAACGATGCTCACAGAGTTCGAGATATGTGGGGAGAAAAGACCTACACGGAGACATGTCAACGACGGGGCCACAAAACCGGAGAACATGATTGATACCGTAAGTGTTGATGCTAACATCAGATAGACAATCAGGTCAGATCATACAATCTTACAATCATAGCGGTAAACTTACATGACAGATATCAACGCGTAGTAGCGATTCTGTCTGGGGCGTGAGCGCCAAAAAGATGCGTGAAGTTTGACGTTACACACCAAAATAAATAAGCCCTTTCCCCAGGTCCAAGAACTCTTCTGCGGTACCTTGGTCAGCATGCGATCGCGCCGGTCATGAATGAAAGGTAGGTACCCAGATGAGTTCCACCTGTGAGCCATGTTAGTAAAAGCAAAACGAAGGAACAGAGACGAACTTCATCGTCGAGGGTAACCACTTCACGGATGATTGGAATGAGTCACATCGAAGCATCGTAGAAGGTGAAGCACACACAATGATCGTAGATGATTATGGATCCGGAGGCAACTACAAGACAGTTAGCTGTCGCAGAGGTAGCCAAAATTATAAAATACACACGTTGCGAGTAGCGTGTCGACTGTACATCGTGGATAGCAGAAGCCAAAACGCTAACAAAGCCCGCAAGGCTCATCGGAGACACCGCCGTTCGTCTTGAGGGGACTTTAGACAGCAAGAGGTAGAACCATCAAAGGGGACCTCTGTGCGAACCCCAGCATTATAACAAGGTCATGACGGCCGCTATGAAACTACAGTCAGCGCTGCACGAAACTTCTTCGCCAGGCACAAAAGGAGTTAATTTGGCCCCAGAATACAATTCCGGATGTGGAATTGCCTTCCTGGTTTTCCCAATAGCGGAAAGATGAAAAGATCCGTGGCCGAGACGCCCCGCTTATAGGCATACGCCAGGCCTTCCCTGGCCTTCGCCTCCGGTTTGTGGGTCCGATGCCTCGTGGGATAGGAGCGATCTTGGGTTGATCGGGGCTCCGTGGGTGGAATGGATGCACGTGGAAGAAACCTCGCGGGCTGCGTGAGGCCGATCTCGTGAACGGTGGAAAACTAATTGAATAGTAGTAATTGAATTTCCGGGCACCACTTAGACCGCAGGAATCTTCGAAAAGGTACGCAAAATTGCCGAGACCAGGCTTGTTGTCGAAATTAAAATCACTTTCACTATACGCACGATCATCGATCAAGTCGACAACCTCAAGACAGACTTCAGTGAAAGTTTTCTCGAGATGAGCCTGGGAATATTGGGTTTGGAAACAGATGAAAACTCGGCGCCGGCATCGTCCGCAGACGCCAGAGGAATTTTGATGCTATCACCCCACTAGAAGTCAGGTGTGGGTCGACCTGATCGCAAAATCACAGTAACTGCATTTTTGTTGTCTTGAAAGGCGTCAACGCTCAGCACTAGGAGTGGGAAGAACAAAAAGAAATCGCCAAGATCACAGCGAAACCGTAGTGGTGGCGTCGAAGCAAGATAAAAGATCGGCTTGTCGCGGCGAGAGATGGTGCGCGGCATGGTGCGCCCAAAGGAGTGTCGTGAGGAAGCGCCTTATTAGCTACTTTGCATTCTATGCGGAATTTCGTAGACCAACATAACACTTATGGCATATGCCTGGGGTTTCTTCGCGCCCGAGAGTTGTCTAAATTGGGGAGGCGTCTGGAGCAACAAGGTGTGACCCACGAAGGTGCCGACTCGGATGAGCGGAAGTATCATGAAGTGCGAAACTCAATTTCTTGGAGCATCAGTCGATAAATCGGCCAAATTGCAAGTACCCGTCGTAGAAGGGTTCCTGTCTTGGAACAAAGACTCGGAATATGCTTAGCAACCATATCCCAAAGACCGGAATATGTGCGTTGATAGTGGCGCTAACGCCATTGTGAACATTGCACATGAATGCTGACTCGGAGGAGCTCCGTCGAAGGCAGTCCCTTGTCGAATCCAGGCCATCCTCGGAAGATAATCAAAAGACGTGGGAGAAGGCACCCATACACAGCTGAGCCTTTTCCAGAGAGCGTTCCTCGGAAAGGAACCAATGCCGTCTGCACATCAAAGTAACGAAACCACGTCAATCCAGATTCCAGAGGATGGCCGCTCAAAAGTCGAGTGAGTTCAGAACAGCCCAGACAAGATCAGCCTATATCGCATAATAAGGTCCATTATCTAACACGCGCTTCAAAACTCTGGTAAGATTGTAGACCTAGGTGCCTAGAGTCCGACCTGAACATATTTGAAGCAAGCATCTAGTGGCGCTAAAGCCGCGCTTAGCATTGCAGTAGAATGCCGAGAAGCTTTGTAGGAAGCGCTTGAGCGTCTGGTCGTATTTTAGCCTGTGCTCTTGTTCCTTCATTGGTCTAGTCTATATCAGTCAGACCTCGTCCTGTGAACTAGTTTCGTGCCCTAAAGTGATGTTCTGTTCTGACCAGAGAGATTTCAGCACTATTGGGTAAGGTACCGAGAAGGACGTGAGAGAGGGGACTATCCATAAGTACATATCTCAACAGTAAGCTTTTTTTGCAGCGAGCATCTATCAGAAAACAAGCACAGCCGTGGGCGCAGATCATGATATAGCTTTTGCAAAGTCACAGAACAGCCAATCCAGAGAAGATGCCTCTCAAACGTTGATGTGAGTCAGGAGAAGAAGCAGAGACACACGGCTGGTCGGTGCAACACTCTTTCTTTAAATTCCTGGTACCAAAAGCCGGCACAAAAAATTAAGCCTGAGTCAAGTGTAATTGATACCTGCCATCTATTTCAATTCGAGTGTGATGGGTATGGCATGACTTTACCCATTAAAGCCGAGGCCTTGAGCTTAGGGGAAGACAGGATAATGCCTCATGGACATGGAGGTTAGAAAGACGATTGTCAGGTTCGTCGTTAATAGCAGCGATCAACTCTGGTTCGGGGTTGCCCGAAGAACTTTGCCTTGATATACAGGTGGAACGACAGCGTACGTCGGTGACTTTCATCAAACTTCATCATACGACCACTTTGCCTTCATCATATTTCCCCACACTTCAGCAATATTTGTTGCAAGTCATTTGTGTTCATTGGCATTCATTGAACTTCACCATACTACAGTGTATGCAAAATCTGCCTTCATTGACTTTCATTGAATAGTCCTGATGTTTGACAGTGAACACTGAGCTTTGCTGCACTTTGACAATGTTCAGTTTACTGATGCCAGCTTTCACCCGGAGTAGCCATCGCACCGCTGAAGGATGAGTAGGGGAGAGAGATGGGAGAAGATGAAAAATCGTGTGTGGTTGCCATGAAACTTGCCTAACGACGGCCGTTGTTCATCGGCCACACTTGTGAGTGACCAAAAGACAGGAGATACAGTGAACTCAACCACTGAACATTGCTGAACGACGATGATGGACCGGAGAAACATTCAGCAAATTTCGGGATCTTATCACACTGTTTATCAGCTTGTCATTGATCGACTATTGCCGACGACGCTCAGTGTTCATCGGTGTGCATCGACATTCAAAAAAATGCACCAATGAACACCGTTGTTCATCGCTGAACTTTCCAGTTCCGGGCAAATAACTCAATCTATACAAGTCCCCTTTTGATAGACACCCGTAGACATTTGCCATAAGTTAGGATCCATGAAGTGAGTAAAAAGGCCAGAAAACAAAAGGATAAACGAGTCGGAGTCTGCAAAGTTCAGGCGCCCCACACGGTTTCGACCTCATTTTCCGGTGTAAACTAGTAAGAGCCTGGAAAGCTACACAGCATCATCCTCAGTCCGCTTACGCGGCTCGACCTCGTTCTCTGGTGTCCTTGAGCGGCCAATCTTCATCCCCTCCGAATTCGCATGATCAGATTCGACGTGGACGAAGATCTGGAATGCGAGCTAATCAGTCAATACCAAATATCCTGGACATCGACGCCACTTGCCTCTGTGTCCCGCTGCACGCCAGGCCAACATGCATCAATAACAAGACAACAGGAGCTTGGGGTAAAGGAGAGAAAGCTTTTCTCACATGTCTGTCATAGTCATTGCTGTTGCCGTTGAGTGTCGATAACTTGATTACCGCACTCTTCCTTGAGGCGGGATCTTCATCACCGCCTCTCGTCTGTTGCCAGAACGCCCGCGCGTTGAGACCGCTCATCAGGGAATTTGTGTATAGCTTGGAGAGCGGAAAATTGAAAAGAAGGTGCCTGGGATATTGTTCGTGAGATCGTTCGAAAGGCTACGGCCGAGCTTACAGCCCTGTGGGCTGAGACGATGATTGAGCATTACATACCACAATGTGAGAGGTAGAGTAGACTTACATTGAGTAGATACACCATCAAGTCGACGAATCTGTTTCCTCGGTCAACGCTGCCGCTTCTTCACGGCTTCGTGACAACTTACGCCCAGACTGCGGTAATCAGGCCTAATGGTGTAGATACGTGTCAGCCCCGAATCCATTATCAAAACGATACTGCGTCAAAAACTCGCCTGTTTGTACGGTTACTTCACAAGTGATAGATCAGCGATGTTCTATGAAGTCCAACACGAAATACACACATCTGATGAGGCGGTCAACATATGCATCTGTCTGCACGAAACCTGTTCTATGCTGCCTCTGGTTTAAATATTGATCAGTAACTCACGCAGGGAGTGGGAGCCTATCGTACTAGATAGAAGACCAAGCTGCCAGTGATGGCGATATCTGCAAATGACGAGGATACCAACCCTGCGACATATGAGCATCTCGTTAAACACAACTAGCGAGACTAAAGATTATCATACGCACATATAATTACAACGACTTTGAACTTCTGGAACTCGATGAATTTAGGGACGATGACAGTGGCGATAGCAGTCGCAATACCCATGACTATAGACCGTGCTTGAGTTTTCTGCCATTCAATTTCGGAGAGTGTGCTATTCACTCACAGAAAGATATTGCTGCACAGAAGAGGATAATCAAGGCGACCCATGGCCTTTTGGTAAGAACCTTGACTCTCCAAGCGAAAAACGCTTGCACAAGCCCACCGATCATGCCCTGTCGGATATGTGAGCATCGAGGCCGCACCGTCAGCTTCATGTCATACCGTTAGCGCCGGATCTAATACTTGTTCAGTGTAAGGCGTTGCAATGGTTTATGAAGTGGCGTACCCGTCGAAAAGACCCAGTCTGCAGTCGATAGGTAATCGACATCGCCTGAGAGTAGAAGTCAGTATGGGATGGATGGCCTTTGTAATATGAACTTACCGAAATGCTTTATTAAAGACTCGTACACATATATGATGGTGAACACTGTGTGGGCGGTGTCTGCAATGAACAGCAAGTACACCTAAGAAGTGGTACGTGTGAGAGCATCCTAAGGCTTGCAGATTGAAGACTGACGAGGCCTTGAAGCCAGCCTCCATCACTTTAGACCTGAATTGAGCGGCGGAGCATATATATATGAAAGTCGCACACACACCGTTTCGGAGACGTATGGTACATATAAAGCTGTGAAACCGTTATACCGTATAATAATATGTTGAGCGCTGTTCTGATCAGCATAGGTCCATGCCTGTGAAGAAAATTTGAGAAGATTGGCAAGATGATTAGGAGCACTGACGCTATTTCGGCTGGAGCGAGGGCCATATGTACTTGAGAGCGAGTGCGTAGGTTCGCGGTCAGCAGGGCGCACTCTATATACCAAGAGGATTTGCATCTTTCCGAGTCCATCGCGGGCACGAGCGATGGTAGGAGCGGCACACCGCCATTTGGGACCAAGGTCCCTCCTAGCTGTGACTTATCGGGATGAACCGTCGTCCTGGGAGCCCTTCGATATTAGTTTAAATCGAGCTGGGCGACGCGCACAGCTCAGCATCAGCATCAGCATCAGCCTCAGAAAGCGCCGAGCCCTGTGCATAGTCTGTATAGATATCTTGCGTATACATGTCCGTAATTGATCGAGACTTCGTCTTGAACAATATATACGTGCCCTAATGTGACGCTCCTGTCTGTGCCAGGGAAGGTTCAACGCTACTATGTAAGGTACTCATACCAATGTGGGAGTAAGGCTATTCATACATACCTATGCAGCGAGCTTGGTGCAACGAACATCTGTCAGGGGGGTATATAGCTGTCAGTGTCAAGACAGATATAGCAAAGTCACAGAATCGTTACCCCCTAGAAAATGCGGCTCGAATGTCGAGTGGGCTTAGAGGAATAGAGGCTGAGATACACGGTGAGTGAGATACACGATGGAGAACTCTAGAGTTCTCCATCGTACGCGTGTATCTCACTTTTTAAGTTCCTGGTACGAAACGCCTGGTATTGGCACCAAACCTTGAGCCGAGTTGAAGCTGTGCTTGATGCCGTAGGCATCCCTGCCAGTGCCATATATTCGCGTGGGCAACTTTAACTTGGCCTAGAATTGAGTGTGTCAAGATAGAAGTTAGAAAAGACGATTGGCAAGGTCGTTGTTGATGTCAGCTATCAACTCTGGTTCCGAGTCAGCGGGGTTGTCCGAAAGTAAGTTTGTCTTGATCAACAATATGATCATGCACCCGTCTACCCATCTCATCCTCTTGCAGCATCTCTAGTAGACTCAT
Source organism: Tephrocybe rancida (assembly GCA_018858115.1). NCBI lineage: Eukaryota > Fungi > Basidiomycota > Agaricomycetes > Agaricales > Lyophyllaceae > Tephrocybe > Tephrocybe rancida. The sequence goes on along the minus strand of JABCKT010006748.1, from coordinate 1,253 downwards.
ATGGACCTTCAGTGGATGTTAGTTCGACGCACCAAGTACCTAATCAAAGCTCTTTCAGTGCTAAAAAACAAGCTGAAATCTGATCTCAACTTCCAAGAGGTTTTATCACGTTTAGATACGTGTACTAAAGGTCGTCTGGATACATGCTGACGATAAATAGAACGGTTACCGTGCCCCTGTCAGTGTCACCGGTAACCTGCTTGCCGGACCATGCTTTTTGTCTACGTGGACCGAAAATTGGGCGGAACGATCTCTTTGCTTTCAACTCAAGTTCTTTTCTAGCGCCCCGAACCAGCTTTATTGACAATCTAGATCTTTGTCTCGAATCATGTAAATGGCGCCTCCTTTCGTGATGCCTTTCTACAATTTGAAGGGACTCTCCCAGTGCCCCACCCTCATCGTAACGAAGCTCGAACGAGAAAAGGCCGACCTGGAAACTGAGCTGACCGTGACGGAGGTGCAAACGGAACGCGTTCGATATCCGGAGCAGCTTGCGGCAAACAAGCTCAAGGTGGTGAACCTCGAGTCGTCTCTGGAAAGGAAGAAGTCGATGTTAGGGGACTCACAGCAAGAAATTGAAAGACCCAAGCCATGTTTTGGTTGATTCGATTTAGACGCAAGCATTGACTTGTCACCTCTGCATGATCGCTCGACGACTCGTCCTCTTGCATCCCTTGTCAAATTTCCTATATATAAGAGTTCGGTGAAATACAATTCCTCTCAGACTTAGCAAGTGCTGACTCGTAATGATGTGCTGGGATTTGATTTCAAGGCCAGGGTACAGTCGTGGACAAGCAAACACGACAAATTTGGAAGGAGTAATTACTGAGCCATCATATCTTAATAAAGTCATGTTTTTATCATTGGAACATAACAGCAGGACCTAAATGAGTAAGATTGCACGAGCAGATTGTTCGAAAACGGCCGGGGAATTTTAGGTACACCAAAAATATTGGCCGTACCCCCAAAAAAAGCCTAAAAAGTTCGAAAAAATGCGGAATCGACTCCTTTTGATGAGCTGATTATCGTCCTGATATATGGGCGGAGTTCAACGAGCCATTCGGGTGGAAAGAATTCGGAGATTTTGATACTCACCAGTATCAGATCACCAGCTTTCTCAATGCCGAAGAGCTTCTCGCGGTCAAAAGCCAAATATCAGTGGTCTGCGGAATCAGCGCTGTCAAGTATCATGGGATATCAGCCCAGGAGCTGACGCTAGCCCCAATCAGCGCCCGTTATGGAAGAAGTGCATG
>JABCKT010006747.1:0-20468 GCA_018858115.1 Tephrocybe rancida | reverse complement strand
TTGACCCATCGAATTTTTCGTCGGTAGACAGGAGAAATAAATTTGGATTGCTCATTTTGTGGAATGTGGAAGGTTAGATTTTTCGTAGTGACTGTGGTCTGTGTTCGTGTTCGGGGCCAATAAGTATGTATCGGTTCGGCGAGTTGTTTCACGTATGGCGGCTGATATTTTAGAGTGCAACGGGGCCCATAACCTGTTAAAGACAGTATCTCAGCCGTGGTGTAGAAACGACTCCATTAGGTATATACCTGTTAAAGACAGTATCTACTTTAGACGTAAGTATACTAATATGATGTGATTGATTAAACTTGACGTACCTCAGCCGTGGTGTAGAAACGACTGAGGTACGCCGGAGTCCGTGGATTTGCCTAGTATGGGTGGTACTGTATAGTACCAATTTACTTCCGCTTTCCTGCTCCTTTTCTCGGCGTGAGATCACGTGTGACCCAACGCGCTCGGCGCGCGTTACGCGATCCCCATCCAATATGGAAGAGCAAGGGCACATTGGCAGACTGAGACGGTGAGCGTTTGCGACAGCACGATCAATGCATCGGTGAGATTTCTATCATTTCTCCTGTGGGAATTTGCCCGGAGGTCACATCAGCTGACCTCGTGATCAAATTTCGGCGGCATCGCCTGCAAAATGACATGCAAGACACTGTAATGAGAAGAAGTTCACTCATCAACCATCAGATTGCTACCAGCGCCTGTGTCATCGGAGATTCAGAAGGCCCCAGACTAATGTGCTTACACATGTCCAAGGACTGGTCAAGAATCAGATATATGAGGAGGCTGTGAAACTATAGTGTAGGGTGGCTAATTTTTTGGTAGGCGCTGGGAATTCGAACTGATGAACATGTGGAATCGCCTGGTGGCTACATACTCAGTTGTACTTACTCACGGATGAGAATGTGTGTCATCAGGGTCGATTGTACATCTTCCCACATCCCATTAAGACAGTTCCGGACATCAGACTTGTCGCCGCCCAGCTCGGAAGTCGAGAAATGGAAGGAATTAAGGGAGCAAATTAGATCCAATTCAAGGGATAATCTGGGATAACTGGGTGGCGAAGATGTCAGAACTGAGATAGGATTAAACTTGGTTTGGACCTTGTTTCGGATTATCACGTGTGCTTCCCACCATTCAGGCTGGACCTGAACCGAGCGCGTAAACCTGCTCGGTTACACCCTGTTACACCGCGCTTATTATCACTCCGACAATCTCACACCGTCGCAACGAAAGGTAAACGAATGAGCTTCCCCGACGTCCCTGAACGATCTAACAGTGGCGTCACAAAAGTATCTTGATGTGATTGTCAAAGCCTGGTGAAGTTGGAGTCTTTTCCAATCACTATTAGAGACACTGCGAACTATAGGAGATCGCCACGGCAGCTTCAGCATTGCGAATATTGCCACGCGATGGATTTTGGATTATGCCTCCATTGGAGCTATTATTATCGGTACGTCGTGTTGGTTCCTGGTGCTACGCGTCATGTCTAACAAGGTTTCTTCATAATTATAAAGATACTCGTACCGCCATTACATGCATATGCCATATATCATTCTGGCTACACCCGCCATGTCCTTTTGCTGGTAAGCCACTGCCTTGAACATAAAATTATTTTGCTTCATCTTATAGACACTTCAGGGGCATCTTATTTATTATCTTTGCGCTCTTTTCGTCTCTTCGGCGCACCGGGCTGTCTTCAACTCCGCCACCCCTGGCAGACACCCATTCCGTTACAGCCGTGGCTTTTCGTATTATCATTACCGTTATTTCGTTGGCCGACCTCGTGTGGATTTCATGGCTTGTTGTGACTTTGAAGTCCTTTGGCAATAATACGGAGGCTTTGCCTCTCGTGGTGCAGCCTTGAGACTTACGGCTTGAATATCCCATTCGCCGCATTGTCGCTCTCAGCTCACCTCTTTTACAGTTTCTCCTATCGAACATTCCTATTGATTCTACCATTACTACTATCCTGTACTTCTAGACACCATCACAAACACCATTTTAAATGTTGTTTGGTACCTCGACACTTGCCGAAACGCCGTCGGAATCCACCAGTCCTCAACCGTGTTCCGCTTTGGTGCTTTCTCCACGAGCACCGTGACGTGCTTCTCGTTGAAGTTCGGTTCTGGCTTTTCCATCAATTTGGACAACACCGCCCTCGCTTTCTCATCCTCCTTCGTACACACGGCGGGCTGTGTCACGTCACTGGTGCACAACATGTTTCACCTGCTTTGAAATGATACTGTGGAAAGTCCGCTGAACAACGTTGATGCTAACTAGTGTGCTTATTGCGAGTCTCAGCGCGGCGTAGGCGATGTGAAGTGATGAGAGATGGATGAGAGGAGCTTGATTGGATCTTGCAGATTTCAGTCTTCCAATCTAATCTTGTTGGTGATAGATAAGATCAATTTCAGAACTCTCAGTTGTGAATCGGAATTTGCAAGCAACCAAGTCTTCCTCTAGTAAGGTAAACATTATCCATATGAAGTCACTTCCTCACTTTCCACTCGAGTTCCCTTATGTTCACGTGGAATCTATGTAATCTCGCTCAAATTGCTGGACGTTCGGGGAACGAATACCGACAGCGGGAAGTGCGACCCACGGCGACCAAGGAGCAACTATTCGCGAGTCAAAATCAAACCTACTCGCCTGATCCGGCCATCATGTAGCCCCCTGGATCGGGTGCTATATTAGGTACGTCTCGGGCATTGCCAGCCACGTGGGCTGGAAAAGTACGCTACTCCAAAGTAAGATACCCATATACAATGGTGAGCGGGCCTCAATTAACTCCTTCATCTGCCATCTCTCATTTTTTTCCTCTTCCACCTAAGCCCCTTGACATAACAATAGTCAATCATGGCCGACCGTTTCTTCCCTCCCGAGCGCAGAAATCGTCCGTCTTCCTCATATCGTGATATGATTGTGCCCTTACGTGCCAGCAGATAGAATTAGAGAAGAGAAGACAGAGAAGGGTCTCGCAAAGAGAAGAACGTCGGCAACTCCTCGAGATTTGGTGCCCATTGCGACGAAGAAAATGATGGTGAGGGGCAGAGATATTGTCGTGCGTAGGCCCTCATCTCATAGCGTGTTTGAGACTTTTCACCACTCATTCACACGTTCTCTGTCCAGATTGCCAACGAAACGATCCCTAACGCCTTCCCCGAGCTGATCTCAGATATCTATCTTCCTTGACGACCCAGAGCGCCAACTAGACGGCGCTACCCAACTCTGGACGCTCCTCTCAGAGGCGTCCGGCCTCATGGACATCAAGCAAGCCATCAAAAGTGGCACGGTCCCCCGGTTTGTCGATATCCTGCGTCACAGCGCCTCAATGCCCCAAGTTTATAATCCTACTTCTTGCACTCCAGTAGTACTTCATTGACAAATCATCAGATCTCAGCAGCTCGGGTACTTGCTACCATCGCGTCTGCGCATGCCAAAGTCGTCCACGACGCCCAGGCGGTACCCGCGCTCACCAAGCTCCTGGCCTCCCCCACCCTTGAAGTGCGCGAGCAGGCTGTTTGGGCGCATTGCTGGAGATGGGCAGCATAACTGCCTCTAGGTTCGCGTCAAGTGTGTATGTACCACATTGGTATATGGTTCACCATTTTCCCTATAGTGTCTTTTTTTCGACCTACGAACTTCATTTTTTCTCACCCCTCCCCTCGCAAGCTATTCTTTCGTTCCTATTATGTAGCTTCATGGTTTTCTGTAGATCCATATACGACATCCTCACTACGATCTTCCGACTCCCCAATTACCAACGACTTACTTAAGTTAACTTTCTCAGTGCTGGTTACCCTCGCATGTGCGTGCAAAGCGGCCACCAATTCGGCTTACCTGGTCCGATGCATCGGGGGTTATGTCATTGTCCCGCGGGTGTGCGAGAAGATGAAGGCAGCTCCTTTCCTTTCCTTTCCTTTCCTTGAGCTTGTAAATTTTGTCTCGATCCTGTCAACGTTCACAGGTAATTGATACCTACGATTGTGAATATTAACTGATCATTTGAGAATCCTCTACAGCCATGTCGGTTCCTACCTATATCATAACACTGCACCAAATTGAGGTTGCAGGCCTGTCCAATGCTACAATCCTCACCGACGAAGAGGCTGCGCTTGCCCACCTCATGATCAAGGAAATTGACCAGAAGATCACTCGACTTACGGCTGAACTGGATGCTGAGAGATCTCGCTTGCACGCCCTCAAGATTGCGGTCGCTCCGCACAAACGAGTTCCCTCGGAGGTTCTCCGCACCATATTCACACATTCATTATCAGAGAAGCTGAACAGTTGCATTCCTGATGCCCATTCGTCTCCCTGGGTACTGCGACAGGTCTGTTCTCTGTGGAGGACCATTGTCATTCACGAGCCCACCTTCTGGAATACTATCACCTTCGACTCGAGGCACCCCAAGGCACGACTTGGAAATCTTAGCTTCTGGAGACAAAATATCATCAACCTTTCGTATCCGATTTCTCTCGATATAACAGAGAGTAGATTGAATCGAATACCATATGACGATATTATTATGCCACACCGCAGGCGCATCCAGCGACTCGCAATGTTGGCAACGCGCACGCTCCTTGAAATAAACCCCAAATCCTTTCCGATCTTGGAAGATCTACGTCTTATCTTCTGTGACCACGTACTCGATGCTCCCAAGAACTATCAGGACCTTGAGACATCTAGGTGTTTCATTGGTATGGACAACCTCCGATCCCTTAATGTAACCTTCGACATCTTTTGCGTCGTTCATCTTCCCATGACTATCCCATGGAACCAGTTGACACATCTGAAATTGACATCTAGTCACCTACATCGTTTGGTCCTGAACCTTACCGTCACGGTACAAATCTTGCGCAGGTGCCCGAATGTCAAAAAATGTCACATTCAATTCAGCGTCGACGAAGATGAGATAGATGTCATCCCGGAACCCGTTTGCCTCCATTGCCTCGAGTCACTCGTGCTCTTTCAAGACATCCAAGATATGTCATTACTGGATTTCCTGTTTACGCCTGCCCTTGTGTCGTTACATCTCGAACTTGGTAATGCTGAGGACGACTTACATCTACCTTCCGTGCAATCATTGATCATCCGTTCTGGATGCAATCTTGGTTCCTTCAGGACATCCCAAATTACGCACACACCCTCATATACCTCTTGCCCCGAAATTGACCTTGACAACATGTCCTCCCTTCACGAGCTCGAAGTTGATATCCTGTTTTCGGACGAGACACTGGAAAAGATCGCTATCGGCACCCTGCTCCCGAATGTGCAGTGCTTGTCCTTCTTTGGGAGCGGAGAAAACGCCGTGCAGAAGATGGTGCAACTTGCCGAAAGAAGATCTCCATCAAGACTTCGCATTTCTATAACACTCCACGAAGTGCAAGTCACTGGCCCCCTTCTAAACCGTGTCAAGGAGAATTTAGAACAAGTTGCAGCCTACGGGACCAGCATGACAGTAATAGACTCTTCGGGCCGGAGGATGTAGGAGGACGTGGTGTGGAAACGGGAATGGTTCTTGTACAAGGCTTGTGTACGTAGGACATTTGAATGCTGGCACCCCAAATTTTCACGCGCGTTTGTCGTATCCAGAGGCGATAGCGGCGTGGAAGGTCGTACGAGAGCGCAAGCCTACATTGGGGAGGGCACATTGTATGATGACAACGGGTGTGGGTGTAGGTCCATGATGCGCACAGGCACCGAGAATATCCCGATTTATGGAAAATCCCGAATTTCGTCCGTCCGCGAGCGATTTTACTTATCTGCCACGACGGCATTTACCAGGCACATAACGACCTGGGTCCTGGTCAAACCTCGAAACCACACTCTCATGGATGATGGAATCCCGTCAGTATAACGCACACTTCCTCTTCCTCCTCCTCGCATGGCTTCAAATCCAGAACGCACAACTGGCATACTGTGATACCGTCTCCCTAGGCTCTGTACCAGACAACGAATACGAAAACAACTCAGGCAGCATTGCGGATGGAGTTCAAGTTGAACCCCGTGGGAGTCGCGAGGAGGTTGAACAAGCAACTCATTCAGAGAACCACGCAACGGACGGTGGCCCTCCCTCTACACCTTCGAGCCAAGCTGGCGTCTCTGGTACTGAAAAATTCGACAATATACTTGTGCGCTACACTTCACAGAGCCTCTCAACTATTTCCCTGACAGCTCGCACTCTAGTATATAGATGTAAGGAACTATACCTTGGCGATCGACAGTGTCATCGCACACTGCTCTGGATTTCTCCAGCTCGGGAATCCCTCACTCCAGGTCCGTGCTCAGTGCCTCACCCTTATCTGAGTCCCCGCCGATATTCATCATGACAATACCATCACCCTCTCTCCTGATATATATTCCAGTTTGAAGCAGGCTGGACAGAGGCCCTCACCGACATTGGGCAGCCGCATGCGCAGAGCTGCATTAAGCCCCTGTGTGATCTGTTGCTCAAGACGACGGATACTAAGATGCTGCTGGGGCTCCTTGGGGCTCTCGATGACATTCTCAGTGTCGGTGAGACGGACAGGGAAGGCACGGGGTACGAGGTGGAGAACATATATGCGCTAGCCGTGCAGGAGGCGGGTGGGATGACTGTCGTTCGGGAGTTGGTGGCCCACGAAGACGTCGAGGTGTATAAGAAGGCGTTTGATATCATGAATAAGTATTTTCCGGATGAGGAGCTGTGATGTACGTACTTTCAGTTCCCGAAGAATGGAGTGGTTCCTTACAATAACAAGAGGAACGCGATCTTCGGGTGGCATCCCTACAACTCGTAATGGCACATTATCATGATCCTGACCTAAACCTCTCCGCATATAGTTCCACACAACGCCAGAACGCTTTACCCATGGGCGCTCCCAAATTTTCATGCACCTAAATCGTATGTTTCTCCCCTCCCTTCCTTTCCTTCTGACACAACTATCAATGACAAACGTTGAAGGTCTTCCGAGCGCTGAACCTCCAATGCCTGTAAATTAACCTAGCACACCCATGCATGAAGCTGAGTGCGTATATGTGCCCCAGAGAGGTTGCGCTCTGAAGTGCACCTGCATGTGTAGTGCTGCAGAGATCTCATGGTCTCCCAGTTATTCGTCACTCGTCGTCCATGGCCAGGACATTCTTTTTCGAGTTAGAAGCACCACACCTCTCATATCAGCATCTCTTTTCCAGACAGATGCTCACGCCTCTCCGCAAGCTCTTCCAGCTCGCGGATGTCACGCTCCATCGTCTTGCTCAACTTCCTCCGATGCTCCTCCACCCGACATTTGATTCCAGCACTATCCATTTATTTATCTTGGGGAGGCGATTCCTTATCCCTTCCACGAGCCATGCGTACCTCTCCTCCGCTGGCATGGCTGCCAGCTCAGTGAGCTAGGCCTTACTCGGTGATAGCGCCATGAGCAGTGTGTATAGTTTGTTGTATTTATCGCCTGGAATCGCTATCCACTTGTCGACTGTCGCCGCCGTCTCCCGCTCCTTTATGCACACGTCCAGCTTAGCCTCTTTGGTGGCGCACGTCATGGTGTGGATTCTGCGGAGGATGGTGAGGGTTGATGATCATTGGTGCCTATATCGAAACCCTGCGGTGTTCGATGGACGATGTTGATGCTGAGAGACCGAGATGTCTGCCCTTGTCCGAGGCAGGTGCTGAATGATGGTGATATAATGTTTACGATTTTCACGCAAATTTTTCAGCCATATAATCTAATCCTAGTCTGCATCACAGACCAAGGCTCTCAGTTTGCGTCCAATTACAATTTGTAAGACACTCAATTACATCTATGCGTGCATCGTTTTCGTTTATATCCAGCCCGTTTAAGGAAGATCGAGACTTTCAGAGAGAATACTTCGGCCACGGGCAGAATAGAACAACCCACGAACGGTACAGCAGCTGATTATCAAGTGTCTACACAACCAACAAACACGCATGTGCATTCAGCAAGGCCAACGCTCCAACGTGCGCCCCAGACTCCAAAGATAGCTTCGTGGGGCCATACGTGTGCGCAGCTTCGGGCGCCCATGCAGCATGGATGCGCCCCCGGAGGCGGCTGACCATAACCCTCATCACAACTCTTCATTTCTCCTTAGACCCTTCCTCCCTCGCCCCACACGCCTTACCCTCCTCCGGCTCCTCCCCAGACAGACACCCGCACCCCACATCCAAGCACGCCATCCGCCTCTCAAACCTCACCAGCCGCTCATCCATCTCGCGCTCAAAACGCTCCATTGTCTCACACCACGCCCTCCAGCCCTCCTCGTTCGTGCGCGAGATCTCCACGGAAACCCAGGCCTCAACCGTGTTCTCCCTTATTGCATCCTCCACGAGTGCCGCGTGCCTCTCGTCAAAATCCTCTTCTGGCTCCTCCATCATTTTTGACAGCCTTGCTATCGCTTCCGCATGCTCCTTCGTACGTACGACGGGCTGGGTCTCGGTAGCAAACGTTGCGTCCGCCTGTTCCTGATCCTTCGTTTGCATGGCCATGGTGGTTCGCGTTGGTGTTCACAATGCAAAAGGGCCGAAATAAAAGTAGTGGGTAGCAAAGACTGGTCTGCGTCCCGGCGCGAGGATGCAAAGTGTGGGAGTTGGGAAGGCCGTTTCCTACAAAAAACTGCAGAATCGAAAGAATCATATGACGTCAACAAGTTCAGATGATCGAGGATCAGATTAGATTACCAAAAGTTTTCTTTCGAGATGACACTGTCAAAGTGATGACTTTCACTAGTATGCAGACAACGCATCGTCAGACAAACCTCGTTGGAGGAGAGTGCCGTTGTTTCGACACTGTCGGAAACTCTGTCGTTCTATTCAAACCCTGAAGTGGCCGTGAGTTCACCGTCCGGAGACATGTCGTATCAAGAACCCTTGAAGTCAGACAATTCTGGCTATGCGTGTTCACTTATCCACTGGTAAATCAGTGGGTAAGCATGTCTCACTCGCTCCACGTTGACTTGGGCTAATGATTCAAAAAGCGAAGGCCGGGGACCCATCCACATTCCACCTACTCCATCCACTCCGCGCATCACAACTCCTACTTGCGCTCTCAATTTCGCTCTGAACAAATAGTCATTCATAAGCTGATATGACGAGGTAAACCTTTGCTGCAGCCCTTCTCCACCATCGTTGATATCATCTTCGCAGAACCGCTCCCACTGCCCTGTTTCGGCCAGAGGACTGCGAGTTCGAGTTCTCAGAGCAGTGGAGCGAAGACCCCGATACCATCACCTATACAAAGTTCACCGCTCGGCACCCTGCTGCGGGCACGCGCACCCCCGACATAAGCGACGAGGACGACAACTCCCATTTCGATGACGCCAATATGGCCCCACCTGCCCGCGCAAACCAGACCATCTCGCAAGCAGGAGCTGCCGGAACGATGCTCTTCGTTCGGATTCTGCGCAGCGCATTCACAGACGGTTTCCACACATTCATGGACAAGCATCACCACGACCTTACGAACCTTTCCCTCGCGTTGTTCGATGATGATGGCTTCCTGCGGCCAGGTGTGCTCGACGGCGCCAGCCGCCGTGGGACGGGAGCTTGGGGTAATGAGGTCAACGAGGGCGAGATTGTGTTTATCCTCGAGATGGATGTCAAAGTGGAGGTAAGACCCACTATCATCCTCTTGCACTCAACTCCACTCAATCCGTCTCCGCTGCGGTGTAGTTCCAAAGCAAGGGCCTCGGCACGGCTATGCTTGACGAGTTACTGGCTTCTGACTATGTCCAAGTCATCGACAACGTCATGTGCTGGCCCTGTCCCGTAGGAAACGGAGTCATAGGCATATCTCAATCCCAGTTCGCGACCTTGAAAAATAGGCTGATCTCATTCTTCCGAGAGGTATGTTCACAACTCAAGTTCCTTCAGAGTACACTCGTCTGATCGACACTCGTCAGAGCGGCTTTCGCCGCATCGGATACACTAGCTTCTTTGGATATTCGCCTAACCCAGTTCATCCGTCTCGCATGATCGTAGTGGCTGCTGATGCACCCCAACGATCTTAAAGCCAAATCCTGAGCATGTCCGGTGCAGAGTTGGTGGCAATGATACTCGATTCGCTGAGCCTGAAGAATGATTGAAGTATTGTCTCACTATCACTTAAAAATTCGACCTACAGCCATCAGTAAAAAGCCTTTTGGGCCGTAGTTTGCCGGCCAAGTTGATTGCCGGATGTAGCACGCCGAGCTCATCATAGCCGCGTGCCGGATCTTTTTCGGACCCAGAACTCTACATTGTGAGTGGTGATGCTGTGATTGTTCTCTGTTGCCGTGGGCCTTGCCGCGAGTGTGCAATGCTGCCGAAAGGGTAAACTCTATAGCACTTGGTAGCTTCGACATCTGATACCAAGGTCAGATACCTTCCAAGTAGCGGAATTCGACATAGATATAATACACTGCCTGTATACTACACTTAAGAAGGAAGAAGTTGAATTGGATGAGTTTATCACTTTTCAGGACAGGGAGACTCCGAGTCAGGACTTGCCATAAGTTGTCGCCAGCACGACCGAGGATGACGCTAAGTCATTTAAAGCTCCGACAGAACTGAGTCTCAAGAATTTCAACATAGAACAAATAATGCACAACATCTTCTTTTTCCCTCCACATCACCCACTCCAACTGCTGCTTTCGCGGTACTGTCGCTCTTGCGTTCAGCACTCTTTGAGCTTGCGACAGATACTACGGTTCTTTTGACATGACTGCAACATTAGGCGAGTGGTAGTGTCTGTCCCATCTCTGTCCTACTCACTCTCTTTGCTCTAGAGTAGACTTAACCTCGCACCTGCTATCTCGGATATGTAAGTGTTACATATGCTGCTAATACACTCACTCATTCTTCCCCGCGGAAAGCCATTGAAAACCATGGCGTCCACAATTCATCATTCGTTCAAGGTAACTACAGACTTGTGTTTCCTTTTCCAATACTCATTCTCTTTTCTTCTCGTCTTTTTGGTATGGCAGCGCCCCACCACCTGTTGCGTGCACTTGGACAAACAAGATCGCTCGTCAGATACCGGTCTTGCACTAACGCCACCTAATGACAGGATTCTATCGAGCGCCAACGTCTACTCGCCTGGTCTCCACTCGCGGACGCCTTATCGCACGCCGTTAGCATCGCCGAGATTCAACAACGAACATCCAAGCGCTCGCACAGCCCTCGTCCCGTCAAGGTCAGGTTTAGTCCGGTATAACTGGTGGTTTGTCTGGGGGAAGGGACATTGGAAGTGGGTGGACAAATAAGTATCTCGTTTGTTCGATGTAGTCTGTAGATAATTGTGTAGAATTGATTCAATATACAATGCTTTTCAATTTCATTTTGTGCGCAAATCACTATTTTCAAGGCCATCTTTTGGAACAACCTTGTCTACACCACGCTACATCTTGATATGAAGCTCTAGGGCTATGAAGGTCTGGGTAAATATGGCGTGCTATCAAGTTTAGAGTGGCAGCTATGATGACAATATAAAGGGGAGGTAGCGATGGCGCTATCCCCACTATGGTGGCTATAGATTTGTCCATTGCATTCCGTCTTTTTCCAGATGGCTGCTGTACAAGTTGACTTTTTTTCAAGTATATTTATCACGAATGGCCTTAGTGGTAAAATACAAGTCTACACGTCTAGAGGGGATGTATAATATATATCTCTCAGTGACGTTCCCGCCTATTCTGGTCATTTGACTATAGCGCAAAATCAGATGGGCAATGGCGCTCGATGAGGGCGTATCCGACGGTGACAGCGCGGCAACTGGCCGAGGTTCCCTAACTCTGGATCGTGATCAGCTCACAATCGAAGATGCGAGGCTAGTTAAGTCGAGTATAGAGTTTTCGAACATTCGAGATTTTTTTTTCGTGTGCATGGAGTGTCTTGGTCGGGGGATTCTCGGGGGTGGCGTGGGGCACCTCGGGCGGTGAGGGAAAGAGAAGGAGGGCACGTGCGGCTGGTTATGTAACGAGTTCATTCTGAGCGGGACCGCCAAGGTGAGCCGCGAAGCCCCGTTGTCCAGGCAGGATGCTGGGTTCTGGAACGCCACTGGGTGAAGATCTGACTGGGGATATAGTGCCTACCCAAGACCTCATTGTCGACGCGAAAGTGGAAATGGTGCGTTATTATCGCAGTCTTGATAGAAAGCTTGTACAGAGCCATTGCTTTTCTCAGTTCTGCTCTAAAATGTACATCTGTCGTATCACAATGATCTCCCTATCGAATTATATCTATGTCGATGCATAGAGTTTCTGATTGTGAGTGGCCGTGAAACACATTATTGACCATTTACCGGCACGATTTGTTAGGATCTGGGCACTGTGATAAGGTCTCCGGATAGGCATGGAGCACCCTGGTAATGTCGTGAGCCCACCGCATAATTTGGATCAGCTTACTGGCAACTAGCGGACGGAGTTGACTCATGTCATTCCACAATTGTTCGACAACTTCCTGAGTAACTTCATCGTTCGGTCGACGGATGAAATGCCCCTGCCAGAGTTTCTCAAAAGGATATGAAGGGCAAATTGCGAGTGTGCCAAGAAGACGAGATTGAAGTGGAGTCGGAGGACCTCTTGCGCATTTTTTTATACAGTCTTGCACACAAAATCTGGCCAGCGGGGTATTGCAAGGGCGCCAATGAGAGGGGTATCATGTTCGTATATGTCGGGACTCGTTCGTTGACAGGGCAGAACAGCAACTTACCATCGTTCCTCGTCCATTCTCCAAATATCCGCACTGTCCTGCTTAGCCGCATCATCGTAATACAAGGATCGACCCTCATGCCAAGCTAGAGTTCGCATCGTACCACAAGGTCCTACCTAAGCTGAGAAAGCTGGGTATATAAAACGAGGTGAGCTCAGCGTGATGTAGTCCACGCTTGTATAAGTTCTTACTGTCGACACCCCATCCAACGAGACGCACGACATCAGAGAAAATAGGCACAACATTCAAGCAACCAAGACTCGACGGGGTGTCTGTGGCAGTCGATGTTCTAGTTTTGGGGACTGGAGTCCCAGTCCACCGGAAAACGGACTGTCAAGGGGGATGCTTGAGCTTGGGAAGAGGATGCTTGAGTCAACCAGGTAATCTGTGTAAAACAAGCTTGGTGAGACTTTCGAGTTGTTACTTGAGCTGTTATGAATAGGTTAGTCACTGTTACATCTATTTTCCAACCGGATACACTTGCCCGTGTCATCCAGTTCTGATCTCCACGCATCTCTGGAGTCTTTGATGCCCTAGTACCTGTAAAATTTCATTTCCTTGCCCCGTGTCCGTGTGCGCGCCTCCACCACAAACTTGTTTGAAGTGATAAGTAGACCACAAGCCCATAGAAAGAGAATTCGCCCACATGTCTGCATCACAACGCTCGTTCATGATCAAGTCTTCCGGAAACATGCGTTAGACAGAGCGAGCGACCGTGTTCTTGTATACCCTCAACAGTATGGAAGGAGGAGAGGATGTTGGACGAAGCCACGAAGGAGACAGGTGTTGATCTGTACAAGCCGCCCAGATTCAACTCCGCCACCTGAAGACGGCCGAGCTGCTTGCTCCGAGGCTCTACCAACAACGATCCTTGAACTTGTTGGACTCGAAGTCATCGTGTCCAGCGTCCTCAGTGAAGTTGTTTGAACTCTTTCTCCTCAACAACATGGCATCGGAGACATTCCTCAAAAGATACACACTTGTCTCCTTGGACCTTGATAGTGTTGAAACGGGGGGTCGAGTTTCAATGAGGTGTTCGAGCTATTAGAAAGAGATCAGTACTTATTGCATCGATAGTATTCAATTGGTAAAAATAGACTTACCTACAGTTCTCTGGGTCTCTCCGACGTAGAATGGCGACTCAGGCTTGACGGAATTCGTGCCTGTGTATACATACGCCTTGGAACTTGTTTGAATGATTGGTAAGTAACAACTACAAGACCTTGAAGAGAGAAAATTTGCTCACCTATCTTCATCACATCGCTCAGTCGTCATTGAATGGATCGTCAGGAAACGTGCACTTGAAAGAGCAGGCGACGCATCAGCCAGTGAATGCCCTCAACAGCGACTTCAGAGATTCTGGCAGAACAAACAGCAGACAGACTTGGACGGCGTTGAATTGCTCGATCCGGTCCAAGCCATCCCGGATTCAAGTTAATGGATTTTCGACTCCGCTACCTGAAGCGGGAGTCGAGCAGCTGTCCTACCCTTACCAACAGTTGTGCATTGCTGTATGGTAGATACTGGCACTGGCGTGTCTCTAAGAAGTTCTTAACCCGGACCTAGCATCCAGCATCACATTGCAGACCGCCTAGCTCTTGGTTTGCTCGATGGCCATAGAACTTTCTAAAGGTTTCTACCATACGTTGTTTCCTAGAGGCTTTATATTCCTGACTTCTTCTACGTAGTGAGTTAGCCGTTTCCCAAGCCTCATTCTTCTGCACTCGCGCCCGCCCGCAGCTTGAGGTGCCCCAATCACCTGCACTCATACCACTTCCCAACGGTATCCGGCCATCTATTGGCCAGATATAGCTCCGGCATGGTCCCAAAATCTATACGACATTGCCATCAGACAACTTTGAAGTAAGTAGGGAAATTCAAACTCACTTGCACCGCTCTAACAAAGAACTAGATGTTTCAACCAATTTCACAACGGGTTCCTCAGTCACAGTTTTATTAAAGACCATCTCCACCTGACCATCTGCCCAAGGTCTCCACATGGGAGTTATCGTATGATCCGACTTGACATTCGGATCGAGAGACGTGGCAAAGTCGAGGAACGATCGTGAAAAGGCCTTGTCGAAGTCATGCTCGTTTTTCTTACGGTCTTGAACTTTGGCAGAGGTTTGGTTTTGGACGATGTCGGAAGTGGAGTTCATTGCAAGATCGATGAAGGATTGGAAATGGGGCTTATCGAAGTCGGGGTCGACATCGGTGTTGGGTGTGTCATCGTTTTCGTCCACAGGATCGTCGTGACGACCAAAGAGCGAACTCCTGTGGGCGATTTTAGAGGTGGAGCAAAAGAAGGAGGCCATGCCGTACGTTGGAAAAAAATGCAGGAGATCGTCCCCATGGCCTGCTGGTAGGAGAGCAAACTCTGCCTTTGAGGACGGAGTTGTATCAGTTTAAAATCACGCACATGGTGAACAAGAAAAGAAAAGAAAAGACCTTGAATGCCTTGTCCTTGAAAGCGCGCAATAATGGGTAAGTTGGGCATATGTTAAATGCTGGTGCATAAATCATTACGCATTACGTTCAAGCTAACCAATAATGACGGGGATGATTGAATACCTTCACTAACGATGCTGCTCACTTGGTCTATAGGGGAGCCAAGGCCCGCATAGAGCGCAGCTGCCTTCTCGATCTCCCGCTCACCAAATGTCGGGAACAGGCCACCAATATACTGCGGGACATTGATCGTCGAAGCCGTACCCCGATCCACAAACATCACGCCCTCGAAGGTGTTCGTCACCGACAGAAGGGCGTCCTGCATAGGACAAACGTCGGGATTGATCAGATATTAGCGCTTCTCAAGCGTCTTTTTGGACGTACGCCGTTGACTTTATGTTCACTGAGCGCCTTCGATGGCCGTTGGGTGATGTAGGTTCCATCCACGACGGGGAAGAAGACAAAAGTACGGGGGGGTGCCCTGGAAGTGATGTCCTGATTTGTGGCATCCAACTCTGCGAAGTCAACGGCACGGAGGCAAGCGAGTGTATCTATGGCCGACGTGCAGCTGTTCCTGATGATGAGGCACTTGCGTGACGGGACAAAGGGAGAGTCGACCTACCCGACCTGGGAGACGACCTGATTGTAAAGCGCCTGGAAAAGAGTTTGCTTAGATCTATCCTAGAGATTGATCCTGAATGATGAAATCTGAGGCTAACCTGGGGAATGGCGTCGTTGTATAGGTATTGAGAAGGTAGGTATGTTGAACTCGTGATAGCCGCTCGAAAAAGAGGGGGCATCGTCTTCCCGTCGTTCGCGATCACATGTTGAAGGACTGAACCGGCTCCTGGAGATCTCGATCAGAGGGTGGAGTCTCGCAGGACTCAGGAGGGGTAGGATTAAGTACCAGAAGACTGTCCCCATATCGTAACTTGAGTGGGATCTCCACCAAATTTGGCGATCTAGAACAATCATATGCGATGGCACGCGTGCGAAGCCGGCCGCACTTACATGTTCTTGAACCCACTGCAAAGCGAACTCTTGATCACCTGTAGGCATAATTAGTCGAAATTTAGGACGAGTGAGGGTAAATAGGGCGCACGTAAACCTGCGTTCAAAACACCCCCAGCTTTTACTTCATTTCCGGCTAAAAAGCCAAAGAGTCCAAGTCGGTATTGAATGACGACGGCAACGACGTCGTGTTTTGCTCCACGAACAAGATCTTCCCCGTTGTATTGCGCAGCGCTGCCAAGTGAGTAGCCGCCGCTGAAAAGTGCGTTAGTCGTGGCGGTTGCGCGCTTCAAGATTCGGAATGCTGACCCATGTATCCAAACCACCACAGGTCTTGCTTTTGTATCTGTGGTCGGAAGTTCAGGTGTATAAACACTAGCAGACCTCGTAAGCTTTCTCCAGTACGGAGAGATACCGCGTAACTCACTTTAGGAACAGACAGTCCTCGGGGGTCGTGTCAATCGGGGTAGGTACTGGACCCTGGCGAGAGGGGCTAGTCGATCCAGAACCCCATAGTGTAGCTGGACACCCCGGAGGCATGACATTGGCCTGGACGATACCAACTACATGGTCCGGCGTTCTTGGCAGTTGCCAGCGTAGAGGCCCTGAACTCGAACATTAATGTTTGCTTTCTTTTGACGAATCGGCTCTCACCTGTCGGAGGAGCAGCGTAGCGGATCCCTAAGAAACGAGTTATTCCCGTCGTCGTGATTGAAGACCCCTCATAAGATGCATAACCGAGATCCACGACTTGGCCGGTACTCAGCAAGGTGGCTATAGGTGATAAGATGGTAAGAGTGGCTAAAAGCATCGTCTCTTGAGTGACTGATTTGTTGACCAGCCGAAGTCGTGCGAGACTTCTTCGCACGAGATTTCTGACGAGGTATCTGAAGCCCACTGAGAGAGAAAAGCGCCAATCGGAATATAAACTAAATTGGGCTATGGAACTTTTTGGGACCCGCGTGACGGTTTCAGCCATACAATTCTACAGTACGCACGTGCGAACACTCGCACGCCTCTTCTTCGCTCGCGAGACAGGCTGGTGATGCAGATAAGTTACAACACGCAAAATGAGATGAAGGCTCCTGACCTGGTGGCAAGCATGGGCCTGGGTTTGGGTGCCGGGTGGGTGCTCAGCCGCGAGGACACGGCCCGGTGTGAGTATGGAGTTTCCAGTTTCCATGATCGTGGAGCTGGTGACTCGTGAGGCATTGGTATCATAGGGGTGGGGTACTGTAAGCTGACAACCTAGTGGTGCACTAGCACACAAAATGCAATGAAAGGTCCTGACCACCACGCGCGCTGAGGGCCATATGCAATTGGCCCGTCACCCAGAGAGCAAGGTGCACAAACGCAGGACATCGACCGGGCGATGAGGCTCGAGATTTCGGCGCTCAGCGCTCAGAGAACCTGCGATTACAGTACCAGTAAGTATTGATCACTGATCGATAGTCGGCGTTCGAGTTGGGGCGAGTGGGGAACGGGGTGGAGTGTCCATGACGTCGATATGGAATGAAATGAATGATTTAATCTCCTCTGTCCCGGCAAAAGAGGAACAAAACGACGGATATTAATATTGATCGCGGTTTACTCGAGGCCGGGCGCGGAGAGTTCCGATATGGGCCCGCATGGATGAGTGCCAGGTCTGCGTTAGGTGCACGAAATGATACAATGTCCTATTGAAGTATGCTCGCGAGCCCCGACTTGCGAACCGTTCGAGAATTAATGATATCGAGGCGAGCGTGAGGGTCCATGTACTAGGACTGGATCCAGAGGTATAGCTTGCGCCGTGCAGAAGCCAATTGTCTCATCGGATGATAAGCGAGGCGAGGGCGGGATGAAAAGATGAGAGTGCTTGGATAGCGTTTGATTGCCGCGGGATAACGCTGATTGGCGGGTGAGGCAAGGGCGAGGCCCACGCCAAGTGCGGGCACACGCCACGCACGTGCTATGACGTTCCCACTTTGAAACCTTGGGGGCGTTCTGCCTAGCAGTACTACTACCGTCTACCTCTTCCCTCGTCCCCACCGCGCCCCGCCTTCCCCGAGAACAGAGCGGCCCATGCCCTCCAGCCGGCGCTTCTCCGTCTTCACGACCCCGACCCTCCGCTCACGACCCCCGGTGCCCTGGCTCCAAGAACACCGAGGCGCGTACGGGCACATCCTACGTCTTTGCCCAACCCCTGCTTTCGGCGCCCAAGAGGTAGAGGAGCTACGAACACGTATGTAGACCCACCGCCGGCAGACGAGCCAGTGCCGCCACCACCCGCAGCACCTGGCCTAACCATATCCGTGACTGAAGTACATGAAGCTGCGCCCGTAATCGCCGTCTCTCCCTCACCTTTTCCTTCTCCCATCACGCCTTCGTTTGTATCTGCACCAACACCAACACCAACGCACACCGGACCGCCAACAGAGACAACCGAACCGCGCAAGCCCTCCTGGTTCGCCTCCCTCTCCCGTACCAAAGGCTGTACAACCCAGCTCCACCGACGCGCAGTAACCACTTCCGCAGCTGCCGTCGTTGTTGCGTCTGCTTCTACCAGTTCGCTCGTCGAGCCTCATTCCCACTGTGACCGTGAGTCATACCCGGTTAGTGGGGAGGGGAAGCAGGATAGGAATGGGAATGGTATTGTTGATAGGGGTGAGTGCCGTTCGGTCTTTTGTTTTCGGCTTGGGCGTTCACCTAACGCCGCGAGCACATCGTTCCCCGACTTGTATCCTCTGGTGGGACGGTGTCGTCATCTCTTCACTTTCCCTCTCTTCCTTTACTTCTCCAACCAACTGAATTCCCCCTCCCTCTAGCACAACACTCGAACTCGAACTTGGAGCACAAACCTGAGGCAAATCCAAAAACAAGTGAGTCTCTTTCTTTTCGCTTTCACTTCTTATCCTCTCTATACCAATTTCAATATCTTTCCTCGGTCCCCCTTCATTCGAATCCTCGCCTCTTTCGTCTCCTCCCAATCTTCATCTTGGCCCTGCCCGCGTCCGCTTTCTTCCTTCTTCGATATCCCCCTCCTTGCGTCCGTTCTCCTTCTCCTTTTCACTCGTGGTCCCACCCCCACGGAGCCTTGTCATTCTCTCATCCTTCACCGTCACCTTCCCCGAGCCCCATCCCATCTCGTGCCTCTCTTTTCTCGAGGGGCCTCGAACATTCTCCTTTCGTTTACCTTTTTTTATCGTGTTCGTGGTGTTTTCGTTTAAAATCTACCACATTTCTTATTCTTAGTTCGTGGGAGGATGAATACACCTCGGCCTTCCTTCCCTTTCTTTCCTTCATTCAGGAATCGGAAACGAGACCTTCCTCTTTCCCCGTTTCCTGCCTCTGGCATTGTTGGCGTGTCCATATTATTTTCTTTCTTTCTTTCTTATCCTGTTCGTTGTCTCGGCCGTTTCTAGTCCTATTTTTCTTTTCTTTTCTTCTCTGTCCAGCGACGGGCGGGACGGGACGCATTGCAGATGTGTCGTCTATGGGGCGTTTTCTCCCCTCCTCTGTTTTGTTATCGATTTTCGTCTCGCGTCGCTTATGGTGGGCCCTGTCTCAGCCGCATCTCCCCTTTCTCCCGATTTTGATTTTGATTCTTTTTCTTTTCTTGATTTCTTTTCTCGGGTGGCAGCCTCTGCTCTGAGCAGTGGGGTGGAATGGTGCGAACGCTGCGCTAGACTACGACGTGGTGTGGTTGGTGCTCTGCCTTAATTCCTTGTTGTGTGGATAACCGCCCCGCCCCGGATTTTGGCTTCAGTTTCGTTTCTGGAGGCCTTGGAGGGTCGAAAGCATTCGGTTTTCAAGCTTTTCGGTTTTGGCGATTGCTATATACATGCAACATTCGCTTCGCCTCTCTTGTTTGCATATCATGGCATGGCATTTTCCGATCTCGAATATATCAATCATCCTACACACATACCTACGGGCCCGCTCCCAAAACCCCTGGCCTTTCCTTTCCATCTTTGTATTATCTGCGATCGAGTAGATAAGCTAACGCCCTATCTCCAGCTTCCACCACCACAACCGCTTTAACACCAATAGCAACTGCCCCCATTACCTCTACTACCTCCACCACCACCACCACCACCACCAACGGACTCCACCCCACTATCAGCCCCCGCACCGCCTCCATCACTCCCAGAGATCATCATCGCCTCCTCAGATCCTGCGGGGTCCACGGCGCCGGCAATCGAGGCGTTTTCTTCGTGGTGGAGCTATGTCGGGCAGAGCGGCACCAGTACGGGTTCGGGAAACCCACCCCCCCAGAACCAGTAGAAGCGACACTAAGCATGAATCGCTAGGGGTGGACGTCCTTCTTCTACTCGCG
>JABCKT010006746.1:0-20534 GCA_018858115.1 Tephrocybe rancida | reverse complement strand
ATTTACCTCGGGTACCCACATGCAGCACATACATAACATGGTATTGGGCATTTACGAAGCTGTTGTTTTTGTAGATGTAAGATTGGTTGGTTCTAATTAGGAAGGGTATATATATTATGTTTTTGAGCGCCGTACAATATGTCTGTTCAAAGTAGATAACAATATTTTCTTGGACTTGTGTTGTTCACGGGAATTCAGTGAATATGTAACAGCTGTGCCGCTGATCCGAAGCTTCAGAGTACATCAGGCACGAGTGTGACAGTGTAACAGTGTCGCATCTCCGAACCTAGACCGCTATTCACCAAATTCGACTGCCAAGCCAGGCGAAGATGAATTGCCCATGTCAATTCTTGACCGTTCCCATTCAATGCACTGCCTTGTGTTTTACATGCGAACATCTCGGAGGATCCCTCGGCGCTAAGACTAGCTTGCCTTGAATATACAGTACAACCTAGGTTAAATACCAATGCAACTGATCGTGAAGGTGGCATCGAAGACCTCCCTTACCTCGTAATCTTTCATTGCAGCCAAGATGAGGACCTCGATGACGACAAAAATGACCTCGTTGCATTTCATCCTCGTGCATCTAGTTTCTTTTACACTCTGTCGAGCTCTACACCTGCCACTCCCTCTTGTGGAGCGTTCGACGGACGGTGGTGTCATTCCAGCGTTGCTCCGCAGCGGTTTGGGCTCGCGGTCGCCAAATGGTCTTTTGACCCGCCAGGGGACCTGCGATCCCGGATTTCTTGCATGCTCTGATGGTGACTTCCTCTTTACAATCTATCTCACATTCGCTTACAAGATGGGTATGTACAGGTACTGGATGTTGTCCCATTGGGCAATACTGTGACGTAGTTGGTGGGGTACCAGGATGCTGCCCCATCGGCAAGACGTGTGGCTTAGGCGGAAATCCATGCAACCGTAATGGTTACCTCGTTTGCGCTGGCAGGGATTTCTGTTGCCGTAAGTATCATATACCGTTCACATGCGCTTATTTACTCATTCTAAACAGCTGCTGGCGATCTGTGCGACATCGACAGTCAAGGAAATGCTCAATGCTTCTCTACAGATGGGAGTCCAGACAGCCCCGTTTTCACAGGGGCGGCGCCAGCGCCAGCTCCTACGACGTCCAACATTCCGAAGCCTGTCACAACTACCAAACCGCTGCCGCCTACCACCCAGGCGCTTCCTCCGACTATCACAAATACGCTTCCTCCAACCATCACAGCGACGTCAAATTCTAACAATCCAGCAACCGTGCCACCGTAAGCTTTCTCTTTATATGTTGTTGTTGACAAATGCCCATTATTGTTTGTAGGGTCGGTTCAGTGTCAAGAACGACTGTTACTGCCCCCAGCCCTGCTGCAGCTTCTGGGCTGGCTGGCAACAGTGGAACAATGGTATCGGCAGGGATTCACGCATGGGTCAGTGTGAGCTTGATGGCGTTGTTTTTCGCTTTATGAGGCATGGCAGTGGCGTAAGTTAGTGTTATTCCACTGTTCATATCTGATTCAAATCCGCTGTTGTAGTATATCTTTGCATTGCTTCTCCTTAGTTTATCCAAATCGTATCGCACTTATTCCAGAGCGAGACGGTCCCTATCAGATTTCGGAACCGGCGCTACTTCAGTTTTTACGATTCATCTTTCGTCAACGCCTGTAAAAACAAGTGCTCCACCCGCCTTGATTCGAATTCGCTGCGACTCTGACTCGGACAACTGTGCCTAGAACTTCCGCTTCAATGATCCTGGCAAGAGCCCAACTTCTGTCTTGGTGGAAAATGAATACTGTACCTACCACTTTTAGACTCTTCACCTGGTCTTATCTTCGTTGCTGCGAAAGTGGGGGCGCGTTTGTAAGAATGAGTTGATCGCACACTGGAGTTATTCTGATTCAGATATGTAAGATGAAATGATTAAGATTACAAAGTTGCGTAAATCGAGGTAGTATAGATAGATCGAGGAGTATAACGTATGTGTAGTGAGATGGAGGACAGGGTATTATGCGTGATGATCCCAATGTCTCTCGTTCGACGTTCTCTCGTCACAAAGTGGATACCGAAGCGTCGAAAGTCAGACAATAAAAGTATGACCGTGGACGAAGTAGTCGAAGTGCTGCGTAGGGCGAGCAGTCGGCCTCAACGATGTACAGATTTAGTGATACAATGCCTTGCAAGTGTAACCAGACTTTGTTGAGGATAATAACAGCGTAATTACAAAAAAGAACACACCTGGTGATATAATGAACATAACTTTACATGAAGTCTGTCGACTTAGGCAGCGATTGCGACAGGGCGGGGAGTCACATCCTCGGTGATGGTTAGCTTGTCCATAGCATCCTCGAATGCCTGGTCATCGTCGTCATCGCTATCCGAATCCCCATTCTCTTCACTAGCTGCACCATCGTCATCTTCCTCCTCTGGTTCGTCCTCAAAGTCAAGCTGTAATTAAATGAGTACAGGCTCCGAACAACAAGATCGTACCACGTACCGGGTCATATATGATTCGTGTGATCAGACTGCAACTTGGACATGTCGCGATATCCTCATAGTCTGCAAGTTGCCTTCGAGAGATCTCGAAGCGGTCTCCACACGGACAAGGGTAGTGAAATACACCCTTTTCAGCATCCCATACCATATCCTCAATCTCAATCTCGTCGTAGTATGCCCCCATGGTCGTAAATCAGCCCTAGTGTCGTGGTCGTCGCAGGATGGGAGCGCCGACTTTGGTGGAAGGAAACATGAATCGAAATTTTTGTGACTCGTTATGTCACACTTTCACTGCAATCAGCTTATGCAAATCACATTACGTGTACATTCCTCTTCATCTTCACGTTTTGGACGTGGATCATTAGACGTGCCTCATGGAGAGGGCATGTATAGGACGTGCCAATGAAACGACCACGCCTGATAGATCGATGCGATTATTGTGATTCCACGCTCGTTGTACTTGAGGCTGCCTCGTTGTTGTCCTGTCATAATAGAGACAAGGGCTCACAAAAGGCCCAAGCAACAACCTTCATTTCCTGCAAAGAACTTAAAGGGCTCGTCGTCGTTAAAGACAGCTTCTTTCCTTCCTTCCCATCCAACACACCACTCTGACATCCCCTGGCGATGTATCAGACTCAGCCCATCCTCGAGGCTCACGAAGTCGATAGCCGCACAATCTCGATAGGATCGATTCCATCTCTCCCAATAATCATCACAGCTTCCGTCGTCCTGTTCGCAGTCGATGCAACTATCACTCTTCTCCGAAGAAATAAACGGGAACCAGGGGCGATAGCCATCAAAGAGGAGCTGGCGGCTGCACCTTCCTCACAGCCACACCGATCCTTGAGGCGCTTTGCCGATAAATCCCGCAGCATCCTCGCAGATGTACAGACGCTCGAAAAACAGTTGTCCATCAATAAGTCACGGCGCACACGACGCTCAACTCTCAAGCGCAAACGTCTCGATCGCCGTCTCCCCTCATTCGAGCTCAAGGGCTCTAACACCCCCCGCCCTGAACCCTCCTGCGAGTTCTCCGCATTCTGCGAGCGGCTTGTCCTCACGAATAAGATATGGAAGCAGGAGCAGGAGCTCAAGGACCTGCGTGCCACCGCTGCCGCCAAAGCCCGCATCGAAAAGGATTCCGCCTTCAGCACATTCTGCGACCAGCTTCTGCTGTGGAACCGGATATGGAAGCTGGAGAGGGAGGTCGCGGACGTTGTACAGGAGAAGGAGAGGATACAGCGGGAGCGCGTGGCGGCTGTGACACGGGCGGCGAAGCGTATGGTGCAGGACGTGCAGAAGGAGCGCATGGTCGAGGAGTTTGTGAAGGATTTGATTGGGGAGATGGGGACGACGAAGGCTGAGCTCGGAAACTTGCAGGCGCAGCATGAGAGGGAGGTGGAGGAAATTCATGGGGAGTGGGTCAAGGACTACCGCAAGGTGACGCATGAGCTGGCACAGTTGAAGCTGGCGCAGTCCGCGCGGTTGGCGGAGCAAGAGGTGTCGAATTCGATGGAAGACTCGCTTTTTGAGAGTATGCAGGAGGGGAGGAGGCGTATCGAATCGCTGGAAGAGAACCTCAAATTCGCCGGGTACGGCTCATCGGACGAAATGACCTTGAACGACGCTGAGGCATCCGATGCCGAGTCTGAGCTACTTTCTGAGCTCTCGACGTCGAGTACATGCGTCTCCTCCAGAGGCTCATTGCGGAGATCCTCGTTGACCGTGTTCAATCGCGTCATAGCGCGAAAGCGATGCACAAGCCAGGGTTCATTGACGACGAGTTCCCGCAAACTCCAACATGCGCGTTCACTCAGTATGCCGACTGTCGACGACGCGTGTGGCGTTGGGCCGCAGGAGCTCGACCACGCAAAATCCACATCAGCTACGCGCAGAAACGCGACGAGGACATATAACCACTCTGGGCGACCGCTGGCTGTTCGGAACCGCACAACGTCTGTTATGGTTGCGTCGCGCCCGCCTCCAACATCTCCGTTCGGTGCAACTTTCGTTAAGAGCGGAGGTGTCACAAATAGGGCGCCATGGCGGGTGTAGGTTTGCCGAGATGTTGATCGTCGGGGGCCTCGGAGGGTGTCTTTATCTGGGCATCTATTGGTTGTTGTCCGTGTAGTTGTTTTTACCATTGTACGTTAGTGTATGTATTCATACATCGAAGTTGCTGTCGCGCCCAACCCGTGTTCGCTGATCAAATAAGTCAAACTTGGGGAACGGCTTACCAAGTATGGGTCTTACGCGATGCCTCATCGAAAATTCCACATGTTGCAAATGCGTCCCGATCTGCAGTAATTCGACATTAGTGTGGGGCAGTGTGGCAGCCCCCTTGTGTTATGCGCAGCGCCTGTGCCTGAAAACATAAAACATGTCGTCGGGGTCTCTCCTTGCTTCTTCTTCTTCCCAGGCCTTCATGTTGGTGACATTCCAAATTGGTCCTGGGCGGCGGGGCGCGCATGAGCTCCTTCAAACGGGGCCTTGCGCCCTCACAAGGTTGGAGGAACGCTCGAGAGATAGGACGAGGCTAGGCTCCCACCTAGACTTCCTCAAGCGAATGAGACGATTTCGGCATTCCTCTACCAGTGGTGAAGGAGGTCTTTGCTGAAAGGCGGTCACTCCGCATAGCGCCACAAGGAACTGCTTAATATGGTTAGATTGAATAGCGCTCAGTGAGTTACAACTTGGTGACATCAATAAATGTGGACCCACTTTCGTTCTGGGGTCAATCTGTGTTGCTAATCATTAGTTTTGTGAACGAAAATGTGCATTTGTTGCCAGGGCTACGCGTGACATATGCCGCGAGAAAGCAAGGAGATTGGGAGTCGGTCGAAACAGAGTCAGGGTGAAGGTCCCAATGAAAAAGCTAGGCTGAGGCAAAAGTATCACCATTTACTTAAAATAAGAGATAAGGCGGTGAAGAATGTGCGGGTGCATGGTGGCCAGATGGCCGCGTTGAACGTTGAACACAACTGAGAAGTTGCGTCAAACTAAACTTTCCAAATGAGTCGGGAACTTGAACAACCATCAAGCCAAAATAACGCGAGATCAGGTGATCAATTTACTGACGCGTCGTGACATGATCACAAAAACGTCCCTGGATCTGACTTGAGTAGCCATCTGCCTTCCAAGAACTCGCGTCATTGATATCGAAGTTTGCCCAGATGTTTCATCTCTTTATTATTACTTGCCCTTGTTCCTTTTCCACTTCTTCCATTCGTTATCACAGTGTTTGGAAGCATAAGGATCGCGCTTCGCGGAAGCCTGCAACGGTGCATACCCGTCGACCCGAAGCTCCCGTCGATTCTTTGGGCTTTTGTTACTATTGACTTTTAGTCTACCCCCGATGGACCGGTGCTAGATACTCCACTCAGACAAAGACAAAGTGCACATCTTAGTACTGAGACTGCCACGGCTACTCAGATAACCGCAGCCCTTTATACTGAATTTGGCTTTACAGCTTTAGTGGTATCTGGTGTTCCCGACTGTAAAATCGTGGCCCTGATCGACCGGGGGAGTCGCGTGCGGGTGTCCTATGGCTCCTGATAAGGCTCTGGGGTTGGCTTTCAACAGGTCTCAGCACAGGCACAGACGTTCAGTGTCTCTTCGTTTTCAGGGGCGAAAGGTGCTTATGGGGCGTTAGACTTCGTGTAACCTCATGGTCCGCAGTCGGAATCTCCAGAAAGCGCAACTCCTCCGATTAGAGGGGCCAAGGAGGGGCCCCACTGATGTTTCTATGTTCATGGGTGACAAGTGAACAGCTTCCTCCGCGGTACGAGGACAATTTCACAAGCAGATCGGGGAACTTGGGTATCCTTCTGGTTAGGGCGAGCTCCACGTGAGGGCAGATTGTGTCATGCAGGCGGATGTACGCCATATGGGCAGAAGCACAGGTCGCAAACGATTGGTGGGCTCCCGTCTCTGGATCGGATGGCCCAAGTATGCCATATAATGTTGTACCAAACACATATGTTTACGATTGAATGGGATACCTGGGAAATAGCGAAAGCCAGGTCGCCTCATGAGGAAGCACCGAGCATCCTGTCAAGTCACGGTCATGTCAAATGAGAAAATAACGGAGTGATGTCAGAAAGCTAAAAGCGTACGAAGGTCGCCGACTGCCGGACGTCGCGTTGAGTAAGTCTCCAAAATACATGACAGAGGCTTGACCGAGGCCCGAAACTTATTCGGATGATGAACTCGATAGATACATAGATTAATTAGAGGGCCATGAAAGTGTGGAAATTTGCCATACGGTCGCGGAGGTCGGGAAGCGTGAGAGTCAAACGCGGACATGGATTGTCAGTCTCCGCTCAAACGTCCCCACGTGGGCGCTTGTTCTTACCAAAAAAACATTTGTGCTTCTGGAGCGTTTGTCCCTGGCCACACTTCTTGACAATGAAGCCAACATAGGCTGACAGTCTAAATTTGTGCAGTCCAACTTCAACTGAAACGCGCTAGTAAGTACGTAAAGAACCCATCCAACTGTGCCCCTAGTCAGGGAACTTGACCCGAAAGGCTCTTCAAGAAGCCCTCAAGATATCGGATAGATCCAATATAACTGAGTTACTAACAAAAAGTCATTCAGGCCAGGCCTCCTTCCTTCCTGCCATCGCCTGCACCATCGGCTCAAGCGAACCTCCGATATATTGATACCAGGTGAGAAAGATGGTGACTGAAGGGCATAACTGTTTCCTGTTATACTCACCCGATGCCGTTTCTAATCCAGTAAAATGCTGCCATCACAAGGAAGACTTGGTTCCGGAGACCCCAAACCGACCGCGGATAGAAACCTTCTAGCGCGTTCATCTTCAACCACCTTGTTGCATAGTCCGTAAGACCTATCTCGAATTTCGTTCTGGTGCTGACTAGTCCTCTTGAGCAGGTCAAGATAGCGCAAGCTCTTCTCAGACCCGACTTGTAGGAGTGGACCCCACAGACGGCTGGTTCCTACCTCCCTCCACCCAAATCACCTCATCAAGTGGATCCAAAGAGCCCACCCATCCTCCAGGTCCATCTACGGCTTCCTCATCACACATGATCGGTCCTACATCGACGTTTTACGACCCTGACGCTCTGGAGGGCCAGACGGAGGGCCCGTCGCAATACCAACAGTGGATTGATGCATTCGGTAGCCAGCAGCAGCACCAGCACCAACCCATGACCCAGCATTCAGCTCACCAGCAACGACCTGCACAATACCAGCAGCAGTCGTATCGCCAGGATCCGCATCATATATCGCAGACGCGAGATCAGTATGCCTACTCTCGGGATCAGTACTCGCAGGCCTCACACTACGTGGACTCCGTCCCCGCGGCGGGCACGCATTCCGGCGTTATGGTCTCAACGGCGCCGCTGGCTGACAGCACGTCATACCACATTCAGGCAGCAAGCGATCCGTATGCCGGCTACTACTCCCAGTCTAACCCGGCGACTGGCACGAACACGCCTGACCCGAACAAGAGCCGCTCTCAGTCTGCTTCTTATGCCACAACGCCTGAACCACTATATCAAACGCAACAACAAGCTCAACAACTTATCCCTTCTCAGCAAAGTCTCGGACCTTCCATTCAAATTGCCCGGGTCCCGTCCCATTCTCGCTCTCACTCCCAAAACTCCGCTCAGACCTATGTGTCGGTTCAGAACACATCACCTTTCACTTCCGAAGTGCTCGGTGCTCGTGCCCACTCGAACCCTCATTCGTCGCATTCCTCTTCACTTTCGCCTGCGTCCAATTCTTGGACAGAGGAGGTTTATCCTACAAATTCGGCCTCCAAGAACAACTCTACTCAATCCAGGACCGATGTAGCTGCGGAACCGATTACTAATCCCAAAATGTCTGGTGCTTCTTCGAAACCTACGGGAGGCAAATTACGAAAGCAAGCCCATCAGCAGAATCGTATGACTGCGACAACTGCATCACCTCCCGACCTCATAACACCAAAAGCCACCGCTAAACGCAAACGCCCGAACCCTGGTGCCGCGCTTCCGCCGAAACTGTATAGATTCGACGAAAGCGGAAGTGGTACCGAAGATGATGAACTTGGAATTGATAACCCGTTCAACTCTGGGGGAATAAGCGTTGGGATGGGTGGAATGGGTGTTATTGGTGGCGGTGGAAGGGGTATTCGACTGTGAGTTACTTTGTTTTGGGTGTTGTCGGGGAAACACGTTACTGACGAACTTGCTGCCTTTCTTATATCCTCTTTCCTCCTGTGCAATCTCGGATTTCGGATACCACGATGTCCGTCCGACGCTCATTTTCCTTCGGCTTTGCTCTTTTGACGTTGAATCGACACCCGTCGCGTCGCGTACTGCGTACTGCGGATGTTTTTTTCTTCCTTTTTTACTTGTGGCCGATGGTGTTCCTTAACCCGCTCCGGATATCGTCTCCCGTCGGATATGCCCTTAATTTTCTTGTCGGTCTTTACGGTGCCGGTCGTGGCGTTGTCGTCTTCACTGCCCGCCACCTCGACGAAGTCATTGCCCATTCCTCAAAATCACCGGTCTGATCACCGGATGCACCGCTTTCGGTTTGTTTTTGCTTGTTTATTCTTTTGCGTCATTTGGCACTTTGGCCTTCCCAAACTTTTTGGATTCATATTGTTTTCTACGTACGCTAACTTTTTTTGGCGCTTCCCTTGTGGCGCTTTCATAATCATTTCTCTCGTTGTTTTTGCTCCACTTTTCTTTGCTTCCTTGATCTGACGTCTTTTGTTGCTGACTTTTCACGCCACCGCCATGCACTGCCTTGTCGAACTGCCACGGCGCAATTCTTCCTCCGGTCTGGCATCATCCACACATATGTCTGTATTGTGACGACAAACCCCTATGTGGACGCTGCCGATTGACCCGACCGGGCACAATGTTCTCCTTCTGTCACGAAAATATCCCTTTGTGTGCCCTTTCTCGGTGATTAGGCCCGGTGCTTGTAGCCACTGCAAGAAGCTCAAGGTACGCAACGTTTTCCAGACTCTTGTCACGCCTCCTATTCGATTGACGGCTCGTATGCTATGCCGTTTGCCGCGTTTTTCCCTTTTCTTTTTGCTCTTTCCAATTATTCCACGTCCGCTGACTTTACCGTTCTGTCTATCTCCTGTCGCAAAAACCCTTCACCGTGATTACCGCTTCCCGCCGGCACGTTTCCGCACCACCGCGCTCCGATACTCCTGAACCTCTACACTCGCCTGCGCCGCGTCCCTCGCATCCCACTCATCTCTATTTTTGCTCCGTGACTTGACAGATGAAATGCGATTTTCCAAAAGGCGACAACACGTGCAAGAGGTGCAAGTCGGGCGGCCATGTTTGCATCGTTGAAGGAAGGAAGCCGAGAACCGCGCCCAAGTAAGTCTAAATCCCCGCAGTCCTCATTTCCTTTTTTTGGCACTTGGCAGTTGCGAAGTCTTTCTTCCTCTCCGGATCAATGTGTTTGCATGTTTGCGATAGAGGGATCACCAGCCCGGCCTTCCCACCTCGGGGGTGCAGCCGTTCTACGGTTAAGGGACATGATGCGTGCTTCCAGGCAGGGCTGGTACAGTAACATCCTTTTTAAATCGTGACTTTCAGATTGAACTATCTTATCCTCCTTCTCTCCCCTTTTCCTGCAATGTATTCATCACCGAACCCTTCCCTCGATTCCTTGCCTTCAACGACCTCAACTTCTTGCTGCTCCTCCCCCATGTCGTCGAACTCAGACTTACCACATTCGTTCATCAACTTTAGCAAACGCGAATACCTCCTGGCCCAGATCAAGCAGAAGGATGCGATTATCGAGTCCCTCCTCAAGCAGGTGAGCAGTGCATTCGCTCTCGACTGACGTCACCCTCATCGTCCTCAACGTATAGTTGCACAATCCGTATATCGCTACCCCCATGTCAATTGCATCTTACCGCATGGCTACCTCACCCTCTGATCAGAACAACAAGAGCATCCTAGACTGGCTAGATCGCCTACAATCCAGTGTTCGCACCGCCGGTGGGAAGGCAGGACCTAACGCATTCAAGGATCTCCGAGGAAGCAATCCGGAAGAGGACGATTCCGACAGGGAAGAGACGATCCATGCTCAGCGGTTCGGGCTTGTGGCACCCCCGGACGATGACGACAATCAGACTATCGGAGACGAAGAGAGTGCTGCTGCAGACGACAAGTTATCGTCTCTTCCGGATTCCGATACTCCCCTTGGCCTAATCGCCAATCTGAGCTTAAGCAACAACAAGTCAAAGGGGAAAAAGGATGCAAAGGAGTTGGCTTCTGCAGAGGAAAACTTAGATGATGATGATGTCGTATGTTTTCCTATCTGATATCATGCCTATTGACAGGAATGACGCTGATCTTCCTATCAGGGCGTTGCAAACGAAACATATTTCATGCCAGGTCAGGGACGGCTCTATTGTATACTGATTATATGCTCAAGCCTCACCTACTTCCAGGCCCTGCCACCGACCTTGGCATACGTGCAACCTTGATTGAGCAGCATAGCCCTCCTGAGATCTTGGTACATGGACTGGTGACGCCTGAAGATGTCGATGCTCTTTTTGAGATGTGAGTGATATACTTCTTTGCCGGCTTCCATACTTATTACAATGGATTCGACAGATTTTTCAATCGTGTCAACGTAAGCATACCATATTGAACGCTCTCACACGCGCTGACCTCGTGCGTCTATAGCCATTTATCTCTCTTCTAGATCCCGCCCTCCATACTCCGGCGACAACATTTGCGAGGTGCCCTTTCCTCTTCACCGTCAGTAAGTACTGCATGTGCACATCAATAAAAACATAAGCTCAGTGTGCTTGCTTTACAGTTTGTGCCATCTCATCGAGATATTATTCTGAAAAGTCAGAAATTTATCCTATCGCTATGCACTTTGCGAAGCATTCGGCTGCGAATGCCCTGATTGATGGGTGGAAATCTGTGGAGCTGTGTCAGGCGTACATCCTGATGAGCGTGTATGCCGTCCCCGCACGCAGGTGGGAGGAGGACAGGAGTTGGCTCTATACCGGATTGGCCATCAGGTAACTCCGGGTTACACTTTGGGTTACAATGACGACTTATCACCATTTAGGATTGCCACGGACCTTAACCTCCATCAAGTCTCGACAACCAAACCGCAGAATGAGAAAGAGGAACGCGAAATCCTGAACCGAACCAGAGTTTGGATGATCTGCTTCAACCTTGACCGATCGACGGCGACACAATTTGGCAAGCCGTCTACTATCAAAGAGGACTAGTACGTGACTTTTCATAGAAGGTTTCGCCTCACAAGCCTTACAAATTCTTACAGCATCATGCGCAACGCAAAGGAGTGGTACAAGAAGTCCAAGTATAACCTGCCTGTCAGTCATTCACAGCTCCGCGTGTACTCGTAGGCTAAGTGTACAACCTTCAGTATGATGTCCACCTGTGTGCATACTCGGCACTTCTGCGAATTATGGCCAAGTCCCACGACGAGATTTTCAGCGATCCATCTTCGCCGACCGGACTTAATAAGGTGCAGTTTGTTCATCTCCCATCAAAACATCGCATCTTATCGGTCCTGTAGCGCGTCGACTTCCGCTCCGTGACCATGAACCATGACTCTCAGTTGACAAGTTACCAAGACGAATGGACCAAGCGATTCTCCGAAGACTCAGATCCCAATGGTAAGATTGACACTCATGCACCTTTATACAAATTTCACATAAGTACTCGGTTATTACAGATCCCGGATGTGCCTTCCGATGCAGCCTCCTCCCATTGTAAGCACTAAACCTCTTTCTGACAACGCCGGGACTGACGAACTTCTGAAGCCTCGTGGGGTATTCGCGCCTTGTAATGTTCTCGTTTGGGTTTCAACAAGCATATCAACGTGGAATTGAGCCGGGCGATCATGTATATTTCAGCAAGGTACACATTTACGCTATTCAATGTCTCCGAGCTCGTCTGAAATACCTCCGTAGTGCCTGGATGCGGCAAAATCTGTCATACGGAACATGGTAGAAAGTTTGGCCACAACTGGATATATGAGATATGCACCAGATGGTATGCCAACTCCGCGTGTGACCGTATCCTGATTAACTTTTGGTTGCAGGCCACTTTATTTTTGCCTCCTTTGCATCGGCCTTCCTACTCAAGGTATGCCGGTTTGTGTTGAGATTAGACATTTATTCAATGGTTTCTTTAGCTCCTCAAGCCTGAGTTTTCTAGCCTTCTATCCAAAGATCAGGAGACAGAGATCTTCGACCTAATCGGCCGTCTCATTCAGACCCTCAGCTCGCCCGAAATTGCCATCGACGATCGCCACACTCCGAAACTCTATGCCCGGTTCCTCGCCGGCCTCCTCTCGCGGCACAGACGAGACGGAGCAACAGTAGGACGTCTTCACCCCCACCCTCCACCGAGCAGTAACTCCCCAACACATGAATTTGCTCACGCCGGTGGCCCGCCTTCCACTTCGACCTTCTCTGTCACGTCTTCTCAGGGAAGTGGCAGCCAAAGCCAGAACTCCACCTATGGCGGCAGCTCGTATCAACCGTCGGAGAACATGGACACGACGCCAATCTACCAGCCAGAAGCTACCTTTTCCGCTGTCACTGGTGCAATCCATTTTGGTTCCGACCTCGGCGCAACAACATTCGGAGGCGGCGTATCTGACGAGGAGATGCTTGCGACGATGCGAGCATTAAAGAACCCGGCATGGTGGGAGAACATGATGATGCCTGGGTGAGTGTGTGCTTCGTAGTGCGGTCGAAGAGAATACTGATCAATCTCAGGTTTTCATGGCCTGAGGCTGGATCATCTCCCAGCAGCAATGGCAACTCACCGCCTGCATCCTACCCTCCACCAGCATCCTATTCTCCACCTACATCCTTCCCTTCCCATTACCAGAATGTACCTGGGATAGGCGGTTTGAATATGTTCCATACCGCTCAGGTTCTTCATTGATAGATTTTGACTCCATTGTCATCTCGCTTCTGCTATATCTCTTGTGCTGTCTCTTGTATTACCCAATGTTTTTGACGATATGTTGTATCTCAGATGCGCATTTTAGGACATTACACCAATGTACATATATATAATTGTTCCGCCATGAAATCCAATATCGAGCTCTATTTTTCGACTTCATGGTATGACAGGATAAAGTTATTTGACCTAGCTGTTTATTACGATCTTGATCAGTATCGAATCGGAAGTTTCTTAATAATAACTTATATGCATTGGTGACTGTACTATTAGTATTGTGTATGTTTTCAGTACGTCTACAAGTCTCCAGTAGGGGTATTATGCAATCTATGGTGACGTGCGATGGAGATGCGTTCTTGATCGGCATCGATAAATCGCTGTGGTCGCTCAACCTGGGTCGCCTCCTTGTTTCCATATACAACTATCATAGAACTGTTCTCTCTATAGAGCTTGTCAATATCCTCCAGGTGTCTGTTGGAGGTCTCGGGATAGACGAGCCACACCAACTGGTGCACACCGAAGTTAGTATCATTTCGACAGAAGCAGAGCAGTTAACACACGGGAACAAAGGCTGCGTTGAAAACCATCCATATCAAATAGAATCTCCAACCGAGGGTTGCAATGCCCGTAGGTGTTATTTGAACCACTATGTAGTTCGATATCCTGTAGCTGGACTGTCAGTGATGCACTGATGAAAATAGTGGGTTAACGTCACCAGTTAGAAGCAGTTCCCAACGCAGCGCCTTTTGTACGCATGGAAAGGCTATTTATCTCGGTAGGGTAAAGCCAAGGAACACCCTATTTGACCTGAAGTTAGTTCACATACAAATGAGCTCTTGAGGAGGGATTCACCTGCCAACATATCCCGAAGAAGAGATAGTACAAGAAAAAGAACGTGGTGGCTCCAGCCCCGAATTGTTTTCCATGCACAGGATCGTCGGCCTGCGAGAGCAATCCCGAGATAAATGCATAACAGAGGAACTGTCCGGCAGCACCCCACATCATTAACTTGCGTCGACCCGCCTTCTCAATC
This sequence comes from Tephrocybe rancida, assembly GCA_018858115.1. Classification (NCBI taxonomy): domain Eukaryota; kingdom Fungi; phylum Basidiomycota; class Agaricomycetes; order Agaricales; family Lyophyllaceae; genus Tephrocybe; species Tephrocybe rancida. The sequence continues at coordinate 6,064 of JABCKT010006746.1, read as the reverse complement.
AGAAGAAGGCCGGCGAAAGAGAATATCAAATAGGAAACGGAGTTGCAGGCAGCTAGAAGACGTGACAGGTTGTTTGAAAGGCCAACTGAGTTCTGCAGAACAAGTGGTAAACTAGTATGAAAGACGATTAGCGGAGCAACCACAAAAGACAGCAAAACGCAAACGGACTAGTAGCTGGTAACATTGATTCCGACCAGCTGTTGCATCCATTGTGTCCCTAAATTGATATGCTCAGAGAGTGCCTCAATCGGTGCCCAACCAAACGTACCTGCGCCAAGAAGCAATCGCTGCAACATACCCGTGTTTCCTGTCTTGCCCCGAAGTATATCTGACCAAGCTGGCGCCGTTTCTTTCTCTGCTCTGACGGCCGCGAGGATCTCTTCTGTATGGTCTATGATCACATCGTCTTTAGCTGTAGTCCCGTTGCCTTCAAGCGCTACAAGGACCCGCACGCCCTCCTCTTCGAACCCGTGAGCAAGGAGCCATCGGGGGCTTTCCGGTAACCACGGAATCGTCGAAAGGAGGATGATAGAGAACACAAGTTGGAAAGCTATAGGGAACCGCCAGGCGATGCTCCCTCCAAGGAAGCTGAAGCCGTAGGTCATCCAGTTGCTCAAGGAGAATCCAGCAATGTTCATGCTAAATTGCAGCATTTCGTCACTACATTGGCATGCCAGAGCACAAAAAAATGACGTACATCATTCCGAATACGACCAATTTACCTCGTAGTGAGGGCTTTGAAGTTTCACTTTGCCAGACAGGCGCAGTGGCCGTGTTCAATCTAGTGACAAATGAAATGTAAGCATCGATTTCAACGAGACCAGATTCGAAAGGAACCTTACCCGTTTCCGAGACCTATAGATATATTAGTCCATCATCAACGAGCCCGAAAGAGAAGAGGACTTGCCCGTAATCAATCTAGCGACAATCATCTGAGCAACTGAGTATGCACAGGTTTGTAGAATTGCTCCGATCGACATTATAATAACGCCAACCATGAAAGTCTTCTTCCTGCCCAGTCTCTCGCCTATATTGCGCGAGTTCAGGCTAAGTGAAAGTGTAATAGAAGCTTATCATACCGAACACGAAGGCAGCCATGGCACCGAAGAAACTGTTCCACAATAATTATCAGAACAATCCAAGACTTGTGTAGACGGTACTTACCAACCGATATCGTATAACGAAACAATTGTTCCTTGAAGGGTTGGGTCTGGATTGCCCATAGTATCCAGAAAATCTTGTGTCACGATAATTCCACCGAACACCCCCTGATCGTACCCTGATACTAAATTCAGCACACTGCGCAATCCAGGTCTTTCAAGAACACTCGCCAAATAGTGTCATTGCAGTTGTGCAAGCGACAGTAACCCAGATATTCAGCTGCGTCCCCGTCATGCCGAGGTATGGGCGATGTTTGAAGTCCAGGCCATCCACGTCTCCAACATCGATGTCGTCACTGCCCATGAGGTTGCACAAGTGGTAAGTTCGAGAGTACTGCGAAAGCTCAGGGGCCGTGCCGGGCGAAGGGGGGAAAATTACCTTGATTCTTCACCATTCGCAACCCTCATATAAGAGTAGGAAGAATTCGAAGCCATAGTGGCTTCGTAGAAGGCAAGATGACCCAGGTGGACTCCACACGTTGGACGACTCCAAGAATGGTTTGCCTTCAAACGTCAAAGCGAACAGTGTCAACTGACCATGGTGGTAGTTTGAGTGCCTAATTTCGGCCCACACAACCGGTTGATGTCCTTCACGTGTTCTACGCGAGTGCTCTCCGCGATGCACGAGTTTGGGCGGGGTATGCAAAAGATAGCATATGCTGGCCATGGGTATTACTAGTTAACTACAAAATATTCAATCGCAATGATGCCAGTGGAGAGACTCCACAAAGACCCGTTCAGATTTCATGAATTTGGCCCCCGCACACCCCATCGTGCCAGCTGTCGGCCCTCGCCGAACCGCGTCTACACCAAGCGATTCAATTCTCAACAAGTGATCTAAGGCGCCAAGCTCTAGAGTAGGCTGCTGAAATCACTGAACAATATCCTGAGCTAATACATATATAAGTACTATAAGAGGTTATTCTTTTGAGAAGACTCGGGCACGGCGTGCAATTTGCAACTAGCACCACGCAAGATCATGTAACCAGCACTTTCAATAGACTTATTCAAGCAGGCATGGCGGCCTGAATTGACAGGGTATGGGACCAAGATCTACAGCGCTGTGCTCGCGCAACTGAAGACACCACTAATGAGGTTCGCAGCATACGAGTCCATGATGGATTGAACGGCCGTCTATCAACAGTTGTCCCGTCAGCGCATGTTGTCCTGAATGTAAAGATAGTGGCTTACGTAGAGGCCAGCGACAAGGATGAATACGCCAAGAGCAATGAAGAAGTAGTTCAGGAGCGTCTCGACCGATTTCCACACGCCATTCCATCTCATCGGGCTTGGGTTAAGGTGAAGATATGCCATGGCCCAGAAGATGAACCCAAACCAGCCATCTGTGAATACACCCAGGTCAAGGAAATCCAAACTGATAGGAACGAGGAGAATTACCAAAGAGTGCGCACATCAGACTGAGCAGGTCTGAAAAGAAAGGAACGACCTGTGCAAGCACAAACGCAATGATCCACGACACGGCGATAATGGTAACCCAAGACGTCCACGCGATGATAGAGTTGGAATTTAGGTGCTTAGTGTTCTTGAAGATTCGGAAGAAAACAAACCGCGCTGTAACCGACTACGGACCACCGTCAGGAGTTGCAAGCAGACAAATAACTTGAGTAGCTTACGGCGTAAAGGGATCCGAGGAAGAAGGTTGTAGGTATGGCAAAGGAGAATGCAAATTTCTTCAGGATCGGCTGCAGCGATCCAACAGCAGGGGCGGTCACGTATTGGTTACCGACGAAATGGTAGACAACCGCGCCGCAGAGGGAGAGCATGATAATCTGTGCGATAGTGACCACATATAAAGCTGTAAGAATTTGCTTGAGGCGGATTAGTCTCGAATCAAGCCTGCCCACACACCTTTAGGGAAATCCTTAGGATTCTTCATTTCGGCGATGAACTATGATACACCGGCCAGGTTAGTCAATGAGGTAAAGGTAGCGTCGACTGAATTACTTACCGATGGGACTGCAGATTGACCAACAAGGGTGAACGTGATGTTGAGGAAAGCTGACATGCCTGATGAAGCCAGTCAGTACGACGTATGCCCTCCACATACTGTGTTATGAACCTTGGACGAATGTGGTCCCAACTATCGAAACAGCAGTGACGATGGGCTCATCCCCAGGGATGTAACCAGCAGGGTGGCTTTGTACACCGGAAAATATCATTGTGAGCGAGATGGCAATTCCCATAGTTCCTGCACTGAAGAAGGCGATATAAGACATCTGGCTCAGAGTGCGAGGTAGGGTGAAGAAGAAACAGATGCAGCCCGATACGACAGCGAAGACAATGGTGCATTGCGACGAGTTCGAAAGCGTATTGAGTACCTCTGCACCGACAAGAACATGAAGTGCTATCGGACGATTGAGTAAAGGATGATCGGATTTAAATTTCAGCGCACCTTGCGTGAACAAGTTGTTCAAGATAAAGAAAGCACATGTGACGTTATAGGCAGTGACAGAGCCACCGAAAAGTTTCTGACCAATATCGCAGATATCACGCAGCTCTGGATACTTTAGACAGTACTGCCATAGCACTAGAGACGTGTAGAGACATATCACAGCGACACATATCGTCAAAATGATACCAGGAACAATGCCGAGGACTGAGTACGTCCTTTGAATGGCCGTCAGTACGAAAAACAAACTGCGAGCACAAAATACCCACCAAGGGAATGACAAGGTGGCAAGACAAATGTACTCTGTAAATAGTAATGCGGCTGTCTTGTGGCAAGTCAAATTCACGTTCAAAGCAATGAAAACGAACTCACCTTCTGCCATGAACAGGTTCTGTACCGTACATCAAGTCCGCCCTCCTGTGCAATCTGTCGAGCTACGAAATCATCGCCCGAGACGAAGCCATCGTCCGAGGATGAAAAGATTTTTGCGTCTTTTTCGAAGTCCGGGACAGACTTTTCTTTAGCAGAGGCCATCTTCGGAGGTCGTGAGGTATGACTGGTTGATGCTCGATGCTGGCTCGTGGTGTCACTGCCAGCTACAAAGGTCTATATATAAAGAAAAGCTCCTCTGGCTCCCAGGGTGTTCACGGCAGCGATAAGATTATTTTGGATTGTTCCACATGCTGCAAAACTGTAGTACAGGCTAGATGAGCGTATCATCACACTTTCTAACGAGGAAGGAAGCAAAATTTGCCGGCGAGGTCCAAGAGCAACTGATGTTGTCCATGCTATAACGATAATGAGCTCGGGTATCATGTCGTTTGATCTCTTGTACAAGTTGTTGACCAACTCTAAATATCCGAATCCTTAGGCAATCCGTAAGTCAAGCTATAGGTACTGGGAATAATTCAAGAACCCACTTACCGAGAAGACTAAGAACCGTTGATTGGTGATGCCTGTGGTGGGTACAGACCTCACATATCACGAGTGCATGTGTCCAAAAATAACCTGATAACCGCGTACCAATGACTCTTCAGCAAGTTGTGTTGACTTTCGCACAACTTGAACGATAGGGCCTTACTCACCTTCGTTATCAGCTGACGCCAAATAGATTGTCACAGGTGTCAACGTGCAGTCCCCCGCATGACCAGGTGGATTTTCTGGGACCCAGCGACATTGCCACAGGTGACAAAAACCTGAGAACGAACGTTTCATAGTCCTATCGGTGCCGTGGCGTCCATGTTATCGAGCGAAGAGTCATTCATTGCGCCAATATTCCTGAATTGAGCCTTAGGTGATAAACCAATACACAGCAGGGCTCCCTGAAAATTGGATGTAAGCGGCAGAAGATAATTACTATGCAGCTCGCCTTGCTTTTTTTGCCGACGAGATAACGTATTGCTAAGTCTCCGAAATCGAGAGTTGCGTACACACATCGGTAAGAGCGTAGGAGGCAAGGCACATGTTCGTGGCGGACCGGTACTGTGAAATGATCCTTGTGGTCTTGGGAGGAAGTAGATAGTCTTAGGAACCCTCGGCCGGTATACGTTTTCAAAGAGATAATCATGACTCAAGTTGAATTTGGCCTGTCACCGAGGTCATACACTCTGCGGGGAAAGTTAAAAAAACGTACCAGACATCTCAAGTACAAAGATTGTGTACCACAGGATGGCATAGTGTAGTTCAAACTATGTCAGGGATGCCGGCGAAGGGCAGAATTTGGTTGTACGTTTATACACGGCAAGGTGCACGCTGAGATACTTGACATAAACCCGACTGGGCTGACCAGAGAAAGTGAACCAGCTTCAAGGTGGATATATATGTACTGGAACGGGTCACATCATTGCTTTGACGAGGAATCTATTAGCTACGCCGAGGAAAGACACTCGGACCATTAAATGCTGGAGTCGTTAATCTGAGCGAAGAGTTTATAAAGTCCAAAGTTCTTCTTGAGAGCCCTAATTATCGTCCATCGAGATGTCAAGAGAATCAAGGCCGATTCAAAATAAGCCTACGATTTTGTTACGAAGGTCAACTTCCTTGTACATGACAATAGATCGATGACTGACCAGAATCTGCCAGGGTTCCGACCGTTGAGTACCCCAGTGTTCAAATTCGTCCAATAAGCGTCCCAGTAGACACACAATCGTAGAGACTGCGGATCACAGACAATAACGTTTTGTGAATGTTTGAGCGAGGAGATCGTTCAAGAAGTGATTCTTCACGTCGAATTCATTGAAAAGTGAACGGACTTATTAGTGACGATGTCACTGCTGCACTTGGGTCGACGGGTGTGGTAGAGGGGAGCCCGGAGAGCAAGGGGACTGGTTCTGAAGCTGTAGTTTCCAACCCTATGATGAGGTCTGGAGGCAATGCAGAGATCGCCGAAACAGCAAGTTTGCTACAGCGAGGTTGGGAGTTTCTTGTTTTCCTCCCTGAACCTTATTTCCTGCCGAGCCATGCCGAACGTCGGGAGTCGGGACCCGCTTTTCAC